>LBNU01037355.1:0-13413 GCA_014162995.1 Artemisia annua | reverse complement strand
CAATCCTCTTACTGCCACAATCATCCCCCCTTTTCCCTTCCACTCACTCATTTTTGTTGGCAACACACCCCTCACCCCTGCACTCACTTCATTTTTTCTTTTTCTTTTCTTTTTTCTTTTTTTCTTTTTTCTTTTTTCTTTTTCTTTTTTTAAACTCTATTAAAATTTATTAAAAACTAAAATTTCATTAAAATTAAATAAAACATACATAATTATTATTTAAAAACATAAAAATACCCAAACATAATACTAAAAACTAATTTCATCGTTTACATCATCCCCTCGAGATATGTAAGTTTTGAGCGTGAATATGCTCCAAATAAGATCAAACTGGACACGAAAATGTGTATCCTCATCTCGAATCTCGGCTAATGCTGCTTCCGTCAAAACCGGTTGGATTGGGAGGATCCCGAATATGAACCGCGAGATTGCGTTACCGCATCATGTATTAATCATGTTATGCAATATCACACACGCATATAAACTAGTTTTCCAATTCTTTCTACGTTGGGCCGTTAAGGTCGATTCAGTATACCCCATTTACCCTTGAGAACACCAAATGCCCATTCAACATCCTTTCGAGCGACTCTTGTACTTTCTTTGAACTTTCTCTTTCGGATCGGTTGATATTTGAACGCTTTAACAAAGGTAGACATGCAGGATATATTGCCATCACAAAGGATAGTAGCCACGCTTGTACATATGGCCATTCACAAAAAAAATGGGCACTTAGGTGCCGTACCATTACGCTCGGTGAGGAATAGGCTGGAGATTTTTCATCACAACATCACATCATTGTTTGAACCCGGGCGGTCCAAAGAACGGCGTGCCCTATCACAATCTTGGAACGCCACTGCCTCCATCATAATCGTAGGGGTATTGATGATCACCCCTTTTATATTGACCCTCAATTCTATCGGAACAATTCCTCCAAACGAAAATGTGTGCAATCTAGGCTACCGATCATTACCCGGAATGTGATGTCGAGCTTCGTGGCTTCGTACAAACATGCAATTCATGGCTTGTTGGCCTACGTAAGTATCTCGACCATATTATCTGTATAAAGCATCACAAAAAAATTGAAGGCATTCACGTGAAGTTCTTTGTGCCATTTCTAAATATTCGTCAAACTCATCCGGTGGTGCACCGGTTGCGGTTGTTTAATGGCAGACAAACATTTTTGTATAGCTGTGAAACTTTTTTCATTCTAGCATCATAACCTTCTTGAAAATACTCGAATCTAGCCTCAATAGTTTGGTAATTTTTAAAAATAACTTTTTAGCATACGATACCTGTCTTCAAAAATTGACCGTCGAATTTCGGATTTTCACATAAATAATCACGAATGCAATCTTTCCTGCAGCATTGACCCGGATTGCGTTATTACTGATTTACAGTGAGACCCAGCCGTTATCTTCTTCTCTTCGGTCAATCGCGCAGCAAACAACTCGAGAGTAGTATCGTTAGACCACTCGAATGCTCATCCAAAAATAGAGGTCGAACATTCTTTTAAACCTAGCATCTGACCTCCATATAATATATATTTTTTTTTAATCGGACGTTAATATTCTTTGGTTAAAGCTTAGCAGGGAGTTTTTTTTTTTTTTTTTTTTTTTTTTTTTGTTGTTTCATGTCTACTACACCATCTATATAAAAATATTATATAAAAAAAAAAAAAAAGTAAACTAGCCGTTAGATTCACAACGGTCCCTTTCCAACGTTCGAAAATCACCTCTCACCGTTCGGTAAACATTCCCGCTCGGGGCCTCACCGTGGCTTCACCGCACGAAAGGCGGCGGTGTTCACCGCACGGGGTGGTGCTCACCGCACATCTCCCCGCATGTGTTGCCAAAAATCGAACTTGTATGTGAAATATGCTAAATGATATAAAAGGATACTCATAAATTTCCGGCATATTTTTTTACTCTACTTTTTAGTATCTTTTCTTCTTATAGACAATTAAAAAAGTGGGTGTTAAATTTCTTAGGCTGGTGACAGTCGTGACCTATATTGCATCATCTTTCCGGCTGCCACCTCAGCTTTCTCTCTCTTCAACCCATATTCACCTCTCTTTTCGCAGTGGTGACCCATTTTTTTTTAATAAACGGTAATGTTTTTCTTGTTTGAAAATCGGTCGATTACACGACCCATATTGCAATTTCCTCCGACGACCGATTTTCATGACCAAAGAACACAGTGGGGCAACCGATTTCGAATATCGGTCGACCAAGCCGGGCAACCAATTTTTTTCGTCCCACTGTCACATGCCTTATTCAAAAATGGCTTTTCTTGAGATAAAAATGTATTTCAAGAAAACAAAGTCTAACCTTTATCTTGCTGCTTCTCACATGCTTTTTGTATTGGAGAATTAATGGAATTATGTAACGAACTGGGATTACCATTATAGACTATACTAGTATAACTCGGTTGTTTGGTTCGTGTGACCTTGCATTACACAAATATTCCCATAGATGGCATAGCAAAACTTTCCAAATGTGAGTACAGTCAAAATGGCTTGCACAATCTAAAATAACTCGTTTTCATATCTTTTTCGAATAATTTATAGGTAAAAACATAAAATCATTCTCATGCACAAGTTTTAGAAACTAACAAAATGACATATGACAACAATACATTATCATATAAAAAGCTTGCAAGTGTTTTTATTTCCTGTTCTCACTGTATGAGCAAATATTAGTAGATGAACGAATAGATGTCGTGAACTTGAGAGTTTCACCAAAAAAATTCATATCTTTCATCACTAAGTAGCTAGCACATTTAAGATTGCATGCAGTTGTTACTTTAGAATTGCTTAATTAGTTTGCAAATATTTACATATCATATAGTCTAACAACTTTTCAATATATGATAACCCAAAAAGAATGTGTGGTGATGGTGGGTCATAACAAATTAATGTATACTCCGTATATGTTAAAGACTAACTTAATGGGTCCAAAGTATTACGAGTAGTAAAACAGGTTCAAATCTATTTTGTCTGTATAGGTTTGATATGGACCAGCTGTGAATTAAGGTTGGTAAATAGAGAGACGTGGAGCATGCACTACCCACACACGCAGGTCATCCGCAAACATCTCTGTAGACAACAGCAATTGTACGGATTTTAGCAGTTGGGAATTCCATTTTCTTTGTGGTCCAACTCCATCATATTTTAAAATTTTCAATAACAATCAAGTATTATAATGAGGTGAGTACCATGTGTGTAAAACCCTAAAATCTAAAACTTGTGAAGTGACTATTTTACCCCTCTATTTTTTTTTTACTTATAAAATATGTATACTACTCCAAGCTCATTAAAATGCATTTAACCTAAGTTATAAAATAATTATAACACCCTAAATTCTAATAAGTCGTATAACCATTTGATCTTGAACTAAACCTAAGTATGGAACCTTATAAACTTGGGAAAACTACAAATATTTAACATATGAATTATGTCTAAGATAAAAGTAACGCAATTTTAATTCCTATGCTTAAGTATCACACGTTTGCAAGTCTTTGAGGGACCAAATTACTTTCAATTTTGTATACAACAACTTAACATAAGATATAAGTTTAGCTGTTTAGATATACTTGAAGATTTGAAAATAGAACTAGTCTTTGGGCCCTCCTGTTTACTCGGCCAACACACCCAACATATCCCCCTCTATCTCATTTTTTTTATAAACCGTATCTCACAAAACAAGAAACAATAAACCCTAATGTTCTAAAGGTGGCGGCATAATTTTTAATTCTTCTTTTCGATCAATAAAAAGAAACGTGTACAAGGAGGCTAGGAAGAGTGGTGAATTGGTTGTGTTTATTCTGGTTCGAAGGAGTTGCTGTGGTCGTGTACCTTTCTGGTTCGAGGGGCATTGGATTTCTTAGTTTTGGTTCGGTGTTGGTCGTGAGATACTTCTGATTCGAGGGGTGTGAGTTGCTTCGATTGGGTTTTGCTCGTGTTTCTTTTTGTTCTGTTGTTTCATCGTTCGATCACGCAACGAGGGTATTCGTATCATCCTTGCTCTTTTTCCCTTTTGTTTTGATCACTCTATATGCATGTTAATCATAATACTGGAATAACATATGAAGTNCGTTTGGTTTCGAAAATTAAATAAGCAAGGTGTGTGTCTCGGCTTATTAAACAACAAGAGAAAGTATTTGTCTCGGGCCGGCAGTATTTAACAAGAGCGGTGGTCTTGGACATGTTTGTTTTCAAGAATAAATCTTGAAGCCGTTGCGGGGCATAAATTTTTAACATTCGTGGGTACGTTAATAAGATTAGTATAAAATTATAAGACGGGGGTCTAAAAATTAATTATCTTAATATACAATTTATTACAATAAACTTTAAGTAATTTAATTGACTTTTTAATATTTAATTTTTATAATTTACATTTTAGACCCTAAACTTTTACTAACCTTGATTAATCAACCATAAACTATTATATTGATCATTTTTAACCTCAAATATTATTAATGGTTCATTTTAACCTTAAAGGATTAAATTATTATTTCGGGAAAACCTTACTAATATGGAAAATTACTAATTCGGGAAACCTGCCTATAATAGAAAATTACTAAAAATAGAAAGTACACTAAAATGAATAACTTAATTCAATTGGACTTAAGGTAACACTTGGTATTTAATTTGTATAGGTTCCGTGAAGCGGGAGTGAATTTGTGTCTTGTGATCCATATATCTTTGTTTGCTTTGCTTTGAATAAGGTACAGATATTCTGACCTTTTCAGTAAAGTTTCCTCATGATCTCTCTCCTCTTCTTTTATCTTTCATCTGTTTAGGGTTCCCTATGCCACTGCTATGCTCCCTTTTCTATGTGAACTTACTATCTGAACCTCTGTTATCTGAACTTTGTAATTTGAACCTGATTTATTCTTATGAAAACTTAAACCTTTTTAAAGAGATAAACTTATGCTTTATAAACCATTTTGAAAGATAAACTTCTGATTTATAAACCTTCTAAGGATGAACTCTGATTTATGAACCTTTCTATAAATTGAACCTCTGATTTATGAAACCACTAATCTGATTTAAATCTGCTGTCTATATATCTGATATGATCTGTAAAATCTGGACATCTGTTTAATCTGGATAATTGATTCTGGTATGTAATCTGAACTGTTAAATTAGACATTGACCATTCAGTATGAAACCCGGGCTATCACTAGGCATGGGGGTTCCATGTCCGTGTCATTGATGCACCAGTGACATGACTCATGTGTGGGTGAGTGATTTCTCACACCGTCCCTTTGATTATGGTCTGCATGTGAATGGGTAAGGGGCGAATGGATGCATCCTAGGTCTGTTATCTGTTATCTGATATCTGTTATCTGTATATTATCTGTATCTGGTGATGTGGCATGTGTGTGCAATACACGTCCTTCACAACCCATTGAGGTCACCCCTCTGTTATCATCTGATATTCTGAGGCCTCCCCTCTGGATTTCTTATGAGGCTGCTACTGTATTATCTGATCTGTTCTGGGCACGAGGTTGAAATACTGAATACAGTGTTACATACATTTAAACTTAAACCTGATTAATAACTTGAAATTCGATATTCAACTGTTATTACTTTATCCTGTACTCCATTCATTATTATTTTTAATCTTCTGTCATGACATTCTGATATCTCCTTTATTACCTTTTTTATTTCCGTTATCTATTTTGTTGTTCCTATTATATATATCTGTTCACTGGGCTTTTTAAGCTCAGCCGCGTTTTCTTTTCCCCGCGGCAGGTATCTAAGCTGGGAGCTGGGGATTTCTATGGGAATGAGTGCTGAGAGTGGACTACCCTTATACTGTTTTAGCTTGGATCTTTGAACCTTTTAGACTATGTCATTTCTATTATTCCGTTTGGAACTTATGTACTTCTGTTGGTTGATTTCTTTCTTTTGGAACTTATGTTTAGTTAAGTCATGTTGACTTACTTTTGGATTATTTCTGTAAGACTTTCCGTTATTTTGTCATTTAATGTTTCTGATATGACACCATTTATTGTGACACTTTTACCCTCGTCGGGTTGGGGTGTTACAATGTGATTGGGTGGCATCGAGTCTACAACGGCTCTTTCTTTCTAGGCAATTGCTCTCGGGAAAAAAAATTGGAGGTTATAAAGTGCAAGGTATCATCACACGTTATTAGTGTGTCATCTCAGCGTCACATCATCCTCTCCCAATAACACATCAATAACTAAAACACCTTTCATCCATAACACAGCAATAACATGTTATTGGTACTTGTAGGTCTCACAAAATACCCCATTAAATATATCCACTCACTCACAATACACACACACGCACGCAGACACACACACACACACATACAACCAAAAAAAAAAAAGCAAATGGGACGATTGGCTTGAGCCATTCAAATGGCTGAGGGACGTTTGGCTTGCGAATGGCGAAAGAGATAGTAGGGCGGATGGCGGTGCCATTCGTTCATTTTAGTGCATTTGGCTCGCCGTTCGTCCCGTTACCGTGTACTTTAAGAAAAATATTGTGTCTTGTTTAAATTGGTTAGTAGTCTTACACAAAAGTTATTTAGCGGTACGTGGGTGTTCCATAATCAAATGGTTAGGGTGTAGGATGTGGTTCCTGCTTTGTCGAGTTTGTCAGACGCCCACCTCAATGTTACGTCAAATTTTTATTCATATTGTTTTGTTTGAAAATTTTGAAACACTTTCTCTTTCTTTCTTTTAACTGTATTTTAATTAAAAATAATAATAATAATAATAATAATAATAACTTTTAATACGCACAAAACATTAAATTTGAAAAAAAAAAAAAAAAAAAAGTGTATTGCTTCTTTGCTGTTCAACGTACAATAGGACGCCGCTAGGCAAAGGTAAATAGCAGTAAAGGGAGGTGGTGTTCCTCACCTTTGGCGCCGACAAAAGCAACAAATCTTAGTTGCATGGAACCTAGATCACTTTGTTACGGGAACGTGGATTGGGATCACGGTTACCAACATGCCCTGAATTCAACACGAACTAGTAGGTTCATTTCATGTCGCTCCGATATAATGTACCCGGCCTATGAATAATAGTATTCAACACGAACCAAACGGCACCTTAATACTTGTTTTCCAATGTGGAAGATTCGCTTGGAGGGTGCTTCGGTTTGATACTGATGGTGTAACGGAACAATGTGATGTGAAAGACTAATTGATGATGACCGTTCTTGATGCATACGATCAATCAATTTAAGGTAGCTTATCAGTTATCACTAAAAATAATAACACAAAATTGAACATATTTTTCAGTTGCCAAAGGTTCATTTTAAAAGGACAATGAGTTTTGGAAATGTCTCACCATGATGCTTCTCAATAATATAAATTCGTTACATTTCAAAAACTTTTTTGATTGATTATAGGATGAGAGTAGATAATTATTTTAGGACAATCGAAATAAAAATGTAAACATATAATGGGAATCTTGTTAGGTACAAACAAATCTGAAGTGGTCATATCAACCTTTTGGAAATGGACATTTTTGTAACGGCTTAGAATATAGTCGTTTTTGGTTATTTAGTTTGATAAGTGTCGGTTTTGGTAATTTATTAAAAAATAAAAAAAAAAAAAAAAAAAAATGAAAAACTCCAATATAGTTTAAGATGACTTAATCCAAAAATCACAAACCATCGCACAGCATTCAACCTCATTTCTTAGAAATCGTGACTTTTAACAAAAATTTACACTAGGCGGCAAACAACCATCGGGTTCCAGTAAACCCCCGAAACCCCTTAGGTCCACCCCTGGATAAGGGTGTACGTCGAGTGCGACTAATTAGCACACATTTTTGGCTAGAAACCTTGTTGAAAACATTGATTATACATTTCTCATTAGGCTGTGGGCAGTGGGACGGAATAAAATCGGTCAAGCACTTGTGTGACCGATTTGAATATCGGTCGACTCCATTGTGGAGTCTATTTGGCATATCGGTCGAGACACGGAAGAAATGAGAATCGGTTGCCTTGTCGACCGATATTAAAACTATATTCTCTTCCACTTTTCAAAATATAACGACTGTGAGGAGAGAGATGAATATGGGTTGAGGAAAGAGAAAGCCGATGTGGCAGCCGGAAAGATGATGCAATATAGGTAACGAATGTGTCTAGCCTTACATAAAGATGATATTCTTTTTAGTGAAAGATCACTAGAAAAAACAAGTTAATCATTGAGCACATATGCACGGTGAAGATCTCAAAAAGATCAAAAGTAAAGTATGGCATGAGTTAGACCAACCATATTTATAGCCTTTATTTTAGTTTTGCCTTTAGTCGCGGACTTGCCGTCTAGTTTAGTTCTTTAGTTACGTTTGTAACTTTTTTTTACTCTCTTTTTATGTTGCTTTTTAGTTCAATATAAAATTTTAGGGAAATGATTTGCATACTTCCAAAATTTATTGGGACACTTCATTCTGTGCAATAGACAATTGTACTTTAAATATAACATGCTTTAACTGCTAGTACATTGAAGTGTCCCAATAAAATTTGAGAGTACCATTCCGGAAGGAAAACAAAAACCACATTTGCATATGCATAAATACATTACGAGTCATGAGATGCTTGGAAATATACACTTTTATGTATGGCCTGAATTTCTCACGATTTGAGAAATGACTAACGAGTGCAAAAAAAATAAAAATAAAAAAATAAAAATAAAATCCAAGTAACCTGATATCTGGGCTGCTGAGTATTGGGCTGAATTTATTGGATAAATATTAAGGGTCCAATTGAAAAACTTGTGCACCTTCACGAACTAGAACACGTAGCAACCAATTGTAGGTGATGTTAAATATACACGTCAAAATCTCATACAGTAATGCTTTAGGAATGCTAATTAATTAAGTATACATACTTTTCTTGTTATAAGTAAAGAAATGGGAAGGAATATTAATTACACATCTCATCTTTCTGAATAACAATTAGTGAATTCATAAGAACTTGGATAGTACCAAACTCGAGTTTGGATAACAATTAGCAAATGCATAAGAACTTGCAGTTGATAGACCAAATAATTGAGAATTAGATAGTACCAAAGTCGACTTTGGTACTTTGAGCATCGTTTGTAGTATAAAATTTTCATTTTCCTCAAAAAAGCTTTCAACGTCTTACACTAAGCGTACCCTTTATCATTTTAAAACGATGGTGTATAACATTTGATTGATTTTTAGATCCGTCATATAACATTAAATTGTGTAAACTTCTTCAAATCCTTCTCAATTTAATTGTGTAAACTTCTACAAATCCTTCCCAATGTCACCTACAGGGACGGAACCAGGACACAATTTGACCAGGTGCATTTACGAAAATATATACAAAAAGAGGAACACAACTTTTTGGGACCAGGTGCATTTACGAAAAATCGAGGTTTTTTACATAAAATAACATTACGCCACATAATTCCATGGGTGTCCCGGGACCCACCCTGGTTCCGTCACTGGTCACCTATATACGACAACATCAACTTATATATGTTTTATTCATACGAAAATTGCCAACAATACATCATTCGTTAGAAATCACTATGTATTTTTGTTATTAATCGTAGATGGCTTATTCTTCGTTATGAAGCAGCTCGTTGCTTCCAACCTCGTCAACAGATCCATCATCCCGCTCCGTCCAGTTAAATATGGGCTAAAAAGAGTAAGACACAATGTTAACTTTTATTCATGTTGTTAAATGTTCAGAGCATATACTAGCTGTCATCTAGGTAAATAGCAACTTCATGCTGCCAAAAGTGATATATATCATCGATTCATCGAGTAGTAGACTATTAGTGGTCAATATTGTATTTTATCGTAAGCCTACTATAGTATTGATTTCAGACGCCCAGTATTCATGGGTAATAAATTATTACAATGTGTGTTTCATAATATCGATTTAGTTTAAGCATAAACACATATAAACGAATAAGGTTTTCTTTGTTCATATTATTCAATGAGAAGAGTCGTATGATTCAGATACGCGACTTAAACTAGATATCTCTAAATCATTTACAGCATTCTACCTCACTAACTTTAAAATTAAGATATGAAATATGTTACCTAACGAAGTTTAATTAAAGCCAAGGTATCATATCATAACATGAAAGAAATACCAACTTTTCTAGGTAAGTTGAAGATTGATAATGGATAAGTCATAACTAATCATAACATGAAATAAATAAAAACTTAAAAAAATAAGAGTTATTTTATATACAAAACTTTTGATACCTATCATCTATTTAAAAAAAATTAATTGGCTGAAATTAAAAATCATTTTAGTATTTCACATATGTTTTATAATTTAAATATTTCATGAACCATTAATCGTTAAACAAAACAAATTATACCGTCACGACCAGCATTTAATTATTTTTCTAAAAACGTGCACTTTAATATACCTTGGACATTTTTCCTTTTCATTTTTTTCACGTTCTTTTTTCATCATTGTTGAAACTTGCATAAAAATTCATATGTGATTAAACAATAATTTGAATATTCTAATAAAATCACATGTGATATTGTTGTTAAATAATGTGATTTAACACCAATATCACATGTGATTTTATTAGTATATTCAAATTAATGTTTAATCACATGTAATTTCTTCATACAAGTTTCAACAAAAAAAATGGGAAAAAGAATGTGAAGAAAAATGAAAAATAAAATAAAATTTGTCGAAAGTATATCAGAGTACTCATTTATAGAAAGATAACTAATTGCTCGTCGTGATGGTATTTTTTTTTTATTATTATTATTTTGTTTTTGTTTAACGATTAGCGATTTATTAGATATTGCTATTTGAAAGAAAAAAAAAAATGAAAGTGGAGTTTTTTAAATGTTAGGTTTAGTTTTATCCATTGGATCAAATGGAGATTAAGGGTGGGAATTGGTCTGTTGGTATCCAAATAAATTTTGGTATATAAATGATCTTAAAATCTTAAAATATTTGTAAGATATCATGTATCAAAATCACACAATCTTGTATGATTTAAAATCATTTGCAAACTAAACTTTATCTACATCAAGGAACCATCCACACCCTCCACCTCCATATGATTCAATGGATGATATTAAACCCAACATTTTATTAATATTTCATTTTTTCCTTCCAAATATTAATATCTTTTAAACTGTTAATCGGTAAACGAAAATAAATATACAATCACGGCAAACATTTAATTATCTTTTTATAGATATACACTTTGATATACTTTCGACAAAAACGATTTTTTCGGTTTTTTCACGTTTATTTTTTTTTTTCATTTTTTACGTTTTTTTCTTTGCTGTTGAAACTTGCATGAGAAATCACATGTGATTAAACACTAATTTGAATATTTCTAATAAAATCACATGTGATTTTTCAAACACGTATCTCAATCACATGTATTTTTTCCCATACGTAATCTCAATCACATGTCATTTTCATAAATGAACTACTATAATCTATAAAATCACATGTCGTTTGATTTCTCATGCTATTTTCAAATACGAAGAAAAAGAAGAAGAAAAAACGTGAGAAAATTAAAAAAGAAAAAAGAAAAAAAAAGTTTTTTGAAAGCATATATCAAAGTGCCCATTTATATATAGATAATTAAATGTTGGTCGTGACGGTAAAATTTGTTTCGTCTAACGATTAACGGTTCATTAGATATTTAAATTATAAAAAATAGAGTAAACTCCAAAATACATCCTTGTGGTTTACCCAATTTCGCACCATACATCCCTCTCGAAGAAGTTGCAACAAATATATCCCTCCGTTAGTAAAAGTGATCCAATATACATCCACGAGGACGAACGATGCAAATTTTGTGTCGTTAACTTGGACATGTGGCAGTTAAGTAAGGGAATATCTATCATTTTATATTTCCCTATCTACTTCACTCAAACCCAAACCATAAATACAAATAAAAAAACACAAACACATATCAAACAGACAAATCAAAACCCAAATCTAAAACGCAAATCAACCTACATATAACACTCATCTTACCACCACACATTCCGTTCTCAATCTTTTTCATCCTCTTCTTTTGTTCTCTCTCTAATATTTCCCATCAACCACCACACACACCACCATCTCAACACCCATACACCCTCTTCACTAATTCTCTCTATCCAACTCCGGCCGTCACCACAACCGGCCACCACCACAGATGGCGACCACCACCAAACCACCACGACATCACCACCAACACAAACAACCCCTGCCACAAAATCACCACCAACCCACCGTCGGCCTAACAACACCAAACACTTTCCACCATCATCCACCAACAACACTGTCGGCCTAACAACACTAAACAGTAACCCTTTCAACAAATTACTTTATTCCAACAAAAATCTCAAAATCCCCAAATTTGATAAAAAGAATTTAGAACCGAACCCTAAAATTTTAAACTCAAATCACGAAATTAACCTCATAAATAAGTAAGGCACACTCAAGCAACACAAACCTTCAACCAATTCCTACAATTTAATAGAAAAACAAAAGCCCTATTTTTTTTTGTAAAAACTAAAAACGGCCACCAAACACAGATTCTTGGATTTGTGGTTGTCACGCCAGTCACGGCGGTTTCATGGTGGTAGCAGTCGAGGGGTGGTGGTAAGTTGGGGATGGGTTTGATGAATATGGTGGGGGTGTTTGAAGAAGTAGAAGTGATGGGTATTTATGTGAAAAGGCTTGAATAAGATTTTTTGTTGATGATGAAGAAATTGAATATAAGATGGGGTTGAATTATATTTCTGAATTTTGAAATGAGTTTGAAGAAGTAGAAGATGCAAAAGAGATAAAGAAAGAAAAATGTAAAAGTAGTACGTAGTATCTAAATTTCATCAGTTTCAAAAATGAGTTTAGTGGAAAATAAAATGACAGATATACCCTTAATTAACTGCCACGTGTCCAAGTTAATGACACAAAATTTGCATCGTTCGTCCTCGTGAATGTATATTTGTTCACTTTTACTAACGGGGGATGTATTTGTTGCAAATTTTTCGAGAGGGATGTATGGTGCGAAATTGGGTAAACCACAGGGATGTATTTTGGAGTTTACTCTAAAAAATATGTGAAGTTTAAAATGTTTTTAAACCCAGCCATTGATTTCTTTTTAGATTAATTGTGAGAATGAGTCTCTCAGTATGCAAAGAATGTTTGGTATGCAAAATAAGTATCATCATCTTTTATTAAATAAGAAACACAAAATTGAAAATGGCGCTTTGAAAAGGGAAAATCCCATAAACACCCCATCCGTACAATCTCTCCACCCCAAATGCCCCATTTTTTTTATTTTTCTCCAAATACCCCAAGGGGAGACGGTCGCCCCTAAAACTTGGGCGGATGCTATAATCTTGTGACATGTGTCCCTATACATGGACCCACCATGTACTTTTCTGGTACAGCCCTATTTT
>LBNU01037354.1:70124-94347 GCA_014162995.1 Artemisia annua | reverse complement strand
AAGCACAAGAGCATAATTAGATAAATGGATGCTAGACTAGCTACTACTCGATTATTTGCCAAATAAGTAAAATGTCAATTTCTCTTTTCTAACACTCAACCTTGCGTGGTGAACCGATACTTTATCACTCACACTTTAATGCTCTAAACTAAGAGTTAACTATTCTATATAACTAAGTATCAAAAGCTAGTAACATGTACTCATCATACCTTCATTCTCTAATGTCTTTTAAGCGAATCGTGATGCAAGTGCATATTGTTTATATTACCACTTCTAACAAGTGAAACAAAAATATATTATTTATATTATCACTTCTACCAGGGGCGGAGGGAGGGAGTGGCTAGCGGGTGCTAGGCCCCCTTCAATAAGCCCAATGATTGTATTAAGATACCATTATTTAGCCCATAAGTTAACGTTTAATACACCATGAGCCTCTCCCAACTAGCGACTTTTCTATAATGAAAGAAAAAAAATACAACCGACATGAAATATCTCCTTTCTAAGTAGCCACTGAAGAAAAATATATCTAAAATTTTGAGGTTGCCATTTTCTACCTTAACGCTGTGTTCTTGAGTTGATTTTTGGGGAGAAAGGAAATGATTAAGGGAGGAAGTTAGTCAAACATGTGTTCTTGAGTTTTTTTAGGAAGGAAATAGGGGAGAAAAGAAGTGATTGAGGAAGGAAAGTATTTGTGTTTTTGGGGAGGAAGATGATCCGCCCACTTTTGGGAGGAAGATGGAAGAAGAGAAGTGATTGAGGATAACTTCTTTTCTTTTAATGAAAAAGTCGAGAACACACCGTAAATGGTTTTTATACTTCCTTCTTTATCATTAAAAATTACTATTGACTTTAATTTTTTTCTCCCATATCTTCTATCGTGTGTTAGTTTGATTTTTTTCTCCCATATCTTATATCGTGTGCTAGTTGTTTGTTGCTTTAATCTGGACAAATATGAATTGTGCATTAGCTTTTGTATATATTTTGGTTTTGTGTTCAATTATTAAAACTATATGAGACTAAAGAGTTCAAGTTATATATAGGGTGAGCATGGGCCGGTTTAAGACGGTTTTTGGCTTAAACCAAACCCGCACCAAAAATTTGATTTGATTTTTTAGGTTTTTGGACTTTAAAACCACTTTCACAAATAGTTAGCACATGAATTTAGACAAAGTTATCTAAAAGATAAAGATTTGTCAATAAGGTAAATATGATTATGATGGTATCAGAGTCGTCTGAAGGTTATTTAAGGCCTAAAGCGAAAATATGAAATGAGACATTTTTAGCAATGTTTTTTGTTGTTAATTTAAATAATTTAAGGAATTGTCAAAACTAGTTATATTATAAATTTGGGTATCCGAAATTTACAATGATGGTTTTATGTTAGACATAATATTTTATCTAAGTTTTTTAATTCGGATATCCGAAATTTCGGATAACAGTTTATATATCGGAATATCCATATCTATAATTTTTAAAAAACTTTTATATGAGTTCCAAAACTGTCCTTTAATAAAACCCAACTTTTTAATAAATTATTATCAAATTTTCGGATATCCGAATACGGATATTTTTTGAACACCCATAACCTAAATCAAGAAATCTTAGAAAGATAAAAAACTGACCTTATTTTGAGTTTACTATAATTTTTATGCACTAAATATGTTAGAAAAAATTAGGTTTATCTGTATAAACTAAAGTTGTAAACTATTCTATTTACACTTTTATTTTTTCGGGTTATATAATAAACTTCGGCCCCCTTAACTACAAATCCTGGCTCCGCCCCTGACTTCTACCAAGTGAAACAAAAATGTTACAAACCATTGAATGGTACCATACATTTCTTAACATTAACATATAATTTGGCTAGTGTAATTCTAATACATTCGATTACTCATATTTTATTTTCTATGTTTAAATATGCTTCTTCCATATGTCGATCCGACTAGCTCTATGAGTGATGGAAATTGCAACCAGCAAAACAAACCCACGGGAAAACATGTCATTATAACAAGTGGAGCTGCGATCCAAGATACCTTATGTACAAGCACAAGTGCAAGAGTCGCACTGAATGCTATCATAGTCGCTGCTAATGAAACAAATAAGGAGACAAGTCCTATTGTCATTCTCTTAGGTAACTTGGAAAGAAAGTCTTCTTCTGAAAAACGGGCGGTAAGTATTCCTAAGAACATCACCACTGAAGCAGTTGAAGAAAACAACGCAATGGCATCTGTTATGATAAAAAGCATAAACGTTCTTTTATTTAAGAACAAAGGTTTTCCATCAGCTTCATTTCCACCTGGGAGTGTAAAGGCACCTGCAAATGCCATTATGATTATGAGTGCTGCTACCACGGTGCATGAAGCTGATACATCTTTCATCCATTGTCCCGCTTCATTAAGTAAATCTTTATGTTCGACACTAAAAAGTTTTTGGGGGGTTGTCTTATTGATGTTGCGAGCATGTTGAAATAAGGGATCAATAAAGTTCTCGACTTCCTGCACAAAAGATACATGATAGTGTTAAGAGAAAAAGGTCATTTAACTACACTATCCGTGTAACAAGGTCTTTTGTATGTTTAAAAACATACAACAAGAAGAGTGAGATTAGTGACCCAGGTTTTAGCTAGTGACTTAAAAAGATGTCACTGAATCTGAGTTTAGTGACTCTTGTTTGACAAGGTCTTATGTAAATGTAATTTTCTAGCATAACATTTAATCTTTGTTCATGAGTTAAAAATGTAGTTACATGTCACAAAATTAGATACAGAGATTTTAATTAAAAAATAAGTTGTTTTAATTTCTATATTCAACATAATTTTTTTTTAATTTGAAGTTAAACTATTGTCACTTCATTGACCCTTAAGGTTTTTGAATTGTGAGTACCTTATACCATTGTAGCTCACGCTGCATTTGAAGAGCTGCACCATTCACAACATTTAGTCGATGAAGTGGTGCCAACAATCCAGCCTTGTGTAATGAGTGCTCCATTTTTCCATCAATCAAAGTTGCTTGGAATACCTTGTGATCAAATAATTGCCGTATAACATTGTACACTTGTTCTTGACGTTGGGTTATGGCTTCAAGAGACAAGTAAGACATCTCCAAGGTTGTCAGGGTTGTCACGTTTGTACCAACATATGTCCGGGTACTTGATAATGCACTCTATTAGTGCAAATATTACGATATTTAATCTATATAGTCTCGTTTGTTTTGATTGATGACAAACGTATAACTTGATACATAACGTAAAATGTACAAGTTACTCGTAATCATATTTTTTCTCAACATACATTCATCACCTCTCGACGTCTCGGGTCCTCGTATGCTACAACACAGGTTCATACATGTTTGTTATGTGGCATTATGATCAAACCCCTTGACCAACCATTTAGAATGTTTAAAATACTTTTAGAGTCTTTAAGTATTTTAGGTGTCAAAGTGCATTTTAGGTATAAAATAGAATAAGTGCCACATTAGGTGTCTAGATAATACTAGTAAGTTTACAATCTATAAAAATGTGTCTTATAACAACATAAGTACATAAAACATTTTTAGTAACTTACTAAATATCATATAGCTAGCTAATATATTTTTCATATACAGGTAACTTACCTTTTTAAGTTAGTATATACATTTGTCTAAAAGTATTTTTCATAAAATGGAAAACACTATTTTATTACCTCATGTATAGTGTCATCTAAATTTGGAAAGATTCTTGTAAGATATGTCATAGATTTTGTTTAGACTTACACACTACAATCTTGTAGCTGACTTAGAAGATCTTGATTAGACTAAAGATAGATATAGAAAGATATTTGAAAGATATCTTTGTTAATTTTGGAACATAGTTTTGGAAAACCACTTTACTTGTTTGCCTATAAATAAGTAGCCCATGGTTTTCTCATTTCTTGATGAAAAACAACACACATATAGATAAGTAGAAAATCATGTAGAAACATCAATCAATCAATCATCCTTTCCATAATGATCATAATGTTACTAACTCTCATTATGTTGTAAGCATACACTCGTAATGATCCTGTGAAGCAAGCTAAAAGATCATAAGTCACAAGCATAGCATACTTCATGATCCACCAAGAAGGTTAGAAGATCTTGAAGTCATCATTCATTAAAGCATACCAACATATGAAGATTCAAGGGCACTTGACATCCACAATGATCGAAAACTTCTTATTCAAGAAGTTCATGTAGATTAGTCATTCATATCCATTAGACTTTTATGTCTTGGATCATCATTGTATCATCACAATCTATTCACCAAACTAGATTAGATGGTTTATGTGTTTGTGCCATAAAACACAAGGTTTTTATATTGGGACACAAAACATAGCGGGAGTAGTTATACCCTTGTAAAAGAACTAGCGGGAGTGGTTGTACCTTTGTAAAAGAACTCGGTATTTAGCTTTGTACCGGAAAAAGTGTAAGCGACGATTGTAAGGTTTTCTCCACCGAGAAGGGAGCTTGTTGATCTAGTGAAGTAACTCTCGAGTTGGGTACTCGGGGAGTGGAATAGGGCGGAGAGGAGATCCGTGACCGAACCACTATAAATCCTCGTGTTCGGTTTGCGCTTTCTTTTACTTATTGCTTTACGTTAATGTTTGCATTATGTGATTGCTTGTGTTGTGACTTGTTGATTGTACTTGGGTGATAACATGTTTTAAGTTATGCTAGTCACTAACTACGTGTAACATCTTTCATATTAGAACAAGCTAAAAATTGGTATTTGATACAACAAGTTTTAAAGTTTTTAAACGGTAACGTATTCACCCCCCCCCCCCTCTACGTTTTCACAATTGGTACCAGAGCCTCGTAGCTCTTATTTTTAAAAAAAATGATTTTTAAAATGGAGCACGATCCATGTATCAAATTACCATTGAAGTGGAATATAATATGAAAAATGTTTCGCTAAGTATACTTAGAAATTTTGTTGTTAAATATTACTTTGTATACAAGCTTGAAAGTTTTCCTTGAAAAATAAAAGAGAAGATTTCTTAAAAGATTTTGTAAGTGTCAAATTATGTGCTTAGAGCTATTTACGAAGAATATGTTTTTAAAAGGAGTGTTTGGAATAACTATTAATTTAGTGGAAAAATCATCTCCATAAATGTTAAGATAAGTCACATTTGTAGAAATGTTGTTGAATATGTGTTTTATGTGTTTACTATCAAATCTAGTAAGTCCTGCACGTTTTCTTTATGTCAAAATATGAGTTTTAGTGAATCTGTCATCAGACCCCGCGGAACCCTTCTCCTCAATGGGCGGAACCCTCAAAAAGGTTCCTTGAAATCCGTCAGTTCAGTACACAGTTTTTGTCCAACTTCAAAAATTCATAATTAATTAATCGTAAGTCCGTAGGAGTCGCCCCACCTATCAATTTAAAAGGAATTGTGTCTACTTTCTTTTAAAAATGATGTTATGGCCTAAATCTAATCTGAAGTCAAAAGATTAAACCAAATACTATAGTGTGTCCAAAATTTTAAGTTTCGTTTTAACGTAGAAACTCAAACTTTTGAGTTAGGCAATTTAAGCTTGGATCCTTTGAACATTGATATTATTTCTTTTGAAACTAAAGAATTTGGTGATACTTATATATATAAAGGAAACTAATCAAGCTTGGCATACATCGTCATATTTAAACGCAAAGTGACGAAAAGTATATTTCTTTTTATGATGTGCTAAATGACTACTTGTTTTAGTTGTATGCGTATATGTTGTTTGCTTATTGAAAGTTGTGATTACATTTGTTTATTTGTGATACATGAGTGTCAATCTTGTCATGATATTCATTTGCTTGTTTGTCGATTTCATGTTTATACACAATAGGATATTTGCTAGAGTTTGTGTACTAAGTTGAAAATTTGTGTTTGTATTGCTTATTGATTTAGATATTCTTCTTTGCATATGTTATGTGATTATTTTACATAATTCACTTAGGAATGAGAATTAAGTAATACTAATTTGTTAGTCAGGCACGAGGACCGCATTGATGAGATTGTGAGTGCCATAGAGGAGATTTCTCTCGAGCGATTCGAGGACATTGAGGAGGAGGTTGCAAACCTCGTGGTTCATAGAGTAGCTTTAGAGCAGGTCTTTCAGATGATGGGTACTGAGGTTGAGGAGATCATGTATACCGTTGCTGAGTTCGGCCACAGACTTGATGCTCAGAGTCAGGAGATGCAGGAGCTGAAGGAGATTGCAGTGATGACCCAGCAGATGCTACAACACCAGACTCAGGAGCTAGCAGCATCTAGAGCCACCATTCATACCCTCAGCATTTCGCTTGAGGAGGTTCAGGCCAGGGAGAGATCCAGAGACTTGGAGATGCTTGAGATGATCAGGATTGTTCGAGAGTTGGAGCGTAGATCAGGAGGCGCATCTGGAGCTTCGTAGATCTATGACATATCATTGCAGCAAAGACATCTTAACTTGCCCTGTGCGGCATTAATAATCTTGTATTAGTTTGTTTTGTGAACAATCAGACAAGTTATTACAACCTTGTTGTTGGTTATGATTGTATTGTACTGATATTGATTTATGTTGTTATGGTTGTTTGATCTTATGTTGGGATACTCTTGTGCACCACCACATTGAGGTTCATTATAATTCCATGTGTGTGGTTACATGTCATGATGATTATTTATGATGGATATGGTTTTGCTTATGATGATGTATGCATTCATGATGTGATTGTGTAACGTTACGTGATGATCGTGACTATTATGAGTTGGTTGTGATAATTCACTTGATTATGTTAATCATGATGATCAAATTCTAAAGTGTGCACTTGTGATGTTTATAGAAGAATGGCTCCTCGTAGGAAAGCGACAACAAGCCCCGCAACCACCATGACCCCAGCTGCTATCCGAAAGTTGATCGCCGATAGTGTTGCTGCAGCACTAGAAGAGCAAGCGGCGGCTATGGCACGTTCCAGTAGCATCAACAGGCCAACTGGAGAAGGCGAGACTTCTGGGAATCGCAAGTGCACTTACAAAGACTTTATGGCTTGCAAGCCAACCTACTTTAAGGGTACTGAAGGAGTAACTGAACTTGCTCGATGGTTTGAGCGTTCTGAGACCGTGTTCATAAGAAGCGGGTGTCCTAATGACTGCAAGGTCTCGTTTGCTACAGGTACTCTACTTGAAGATGCCTTATCTTGGTGGAACTCTACTGCTCAAAACATGGGCATAGAGGAAGCCTATCAAATCACTTGGGCTGACTTCAAACGAAGGATGTTGAAGAAATACTGCCCACGTACGGAGATCAGGAAGCTAGAAGATGAGTTTGATTGCCTAGTGGTGAAAGGACATGATCTTAGGACTTATGATCGAAGGTTCCAAGAACTTGCTTTGCTATGCCCAACCAAGGTGCCAGACCTTGAGAAACTGCTAGAGAAGTACATTGAAGGTTTGCCTAGGAATATAGAGGGGGATGTCACTGCATCAAAACCTCAAACACTGGAAGAGGCTATCGAAATTGCCCAAAGGTTATTGGAACGGGAGATCAAGCGTAGCCAGACCCAAGGAAACAACGATCACAAACGAAAATTTGATGATCGAAGGAGCAATAACAACAACAACTCTCACAACAACAACCACTACAACAATCAGAACTACCAGCAAAACCGAAACCACCATCACAACCAACAGAACCACATGCAGGAGACTGCCAGGGCCTATGTTGCCACACCTACTGTAGGAGGTGGGTATGTTGGAAGACAACCTCTGTGTGACCGATGCAAGTTGCATCATACTGGGCCGTGCACTGTTAAGTGCACGAGGTGTCAAAGGACCGGACATATGACCAAGGACTGCAGAGCTTCTGGAGCTAATCTGCAACCAGTGGTCGTGGTGTGCCACGGATGTGGTGAAAAAGGGCACTACAAGAATCGGTGCCCAAACAAGACTGCCAACCAAAACAACAATGCTCGTGGGAGAGCTTATGTGATGGAAAGGGGAAATGCTCAGGGAGACCTAGATGTAGTCACGGGTACGTTTCCACTTAACAACCATCTTGCTACAGTTTTATTTGATTCTGAAGCCGATAAAAGTTTTGTATCTACTTCGTTTGCCTCTTTACTTAACATCCACCCGACCGAACTACACACCACTTATGAGATCGAACTAGCCGATGGAAACCTAGTAGACACTAACACTATAATCCAAGGTTATACCTTACTTTCACTTAATCAAGCCTAAGGCATGTGTTGAATCTATTTAAACACCGAGAGTTATAATAACTAAACCGAACGTCGCATTATCGTTCCTAAATTTTACATAGCCTAGCTACCTATGTCTGATTCAGGAAGGATCATGCTATGTTGGGACTAGATATTTATAAATCTTAACGCAACCAAATTGATTCATCACCCACAAAAACTGAAGTTCAACCATTTTCTCTATATTCATCAGATTCTCATCCTAAACCCCCATTGTTAAAAATCTGCTATTAACAAAATCCTCAATCTAACGGGTAGGTTACCCCACAGATTTTTACAAGAAATTGTGAATCATGTTTGTTCTCAAAATCTTCACTCAGGCTAAGTTGATCATGAAAATAGTACTTTTCACATGCACCATAATAATTCATGTTCTACGTGAATTAACATGGCCTCAACCCTGGTATTCTATTGATCGTGCTTACAGTTCCTTTCAAACACCTCACATATAGATTTAATCATTGGACAACTTTGTGATAACCTATCATAACAAGAATTTCCATTCCAACAACTACCACACCCAAATTTCTGAGTCATCCCAATATCAAGCTTCCCGATAACTATCCTAGAATAGAATTCCAGAACGAGTTCTCTTTAAGCCAACCCCAACCACTAAAACAACTTTGGATTCGGGACGAATCCAGTCTAACGGGTAGGTACTGTAATACCTCGTAAATTTTGAGTCATTTATTAACGTTAAACTACAAGTAAATATAATCGAAAGTCTAATTAACCCTTTTCCATGAGTTAATTTTTATATATATATGTACCACAATGAATCCACTTGTTGTCGAATATGAGATGTAACTCACATACCACTCGAATAACCCACTCACATTCCATTTTACTAAAACAGCACGCGTACCGACACCGTGATAGTATGGCATAGGTTTAATAATTTAATACCGGGATTCAATAAAACACGACATTTGTTTAATTCCCTCAAGCATTACGAAATCAAAAGCCTTCCGGCACCTCGCTTTTATTTAATCCTTCACCTTTTAATTTATACACCGACACTTCAAATAAATACCCAGGCAAGTTATATTACAAATAATTTAAAACTAAAAGAAATACATATAAAAAAAATAAATAAATAAAAATAAAATATATACAAAAAAAAAACGCCCCACTCCCTTTTTGTTTTAACCCTACCGTACCTTCTCACCCCTCACACACATATCTCACGCCTTCACCCTTATCTCCTCCATCTCACTCTCCTGCTACAAACATCCCCACAACTGCCATGGCAGATCCGACACCCTGGCGACCACGATGCCCCATTCAGATGGTCCAAAACGTCACAGGCGGGATTCCCTCCATCTTGTCAATATCTTGAAGTCAACACAAAACCACAAAAAGTGACGAGGCTGTGATGAATCTATACTATTTTTGGGCTACAATTCCAACTGACAAACGGGTGGAGGAGGGGCAAACCTCCCTCGTATTAACCCTTTATAATCTAATCGGTTCACATCCCTAACTCACCACTCAAACATATCACATCCAAACATTCAAAGAAGAAGCTGTGTGAAGTTAGCCGGTTTGGATTCAAGCCTTTCTTGTTCTCACTCCATTTCGGTCGAATCGATCTTCCCTCTTCTTGTTCTAAGGTTTTTGATCCGTCCTGTATTCTCGTTATTGAGTTATTAATGTTGTTAAAAACAAATGGTTTAGTTATTTAGATAATTTGAATAACTGTATTTTTCTTTTCTTTCAATCGAACATAATTTTCCTTGCGTGTATTGTTGGTTGATGATTATTGTGTGGTTAGCGATAAATGGTAAAACTAAAAACTAAAAACAAAGAATTGGCTCGGATTAGAAGTAATTATGTTGGTTTTGATAAATCCAAATTAGCCATAGATCATTGTGGTGAATGAATTAAGTTTTGTTATTGATGAATCGGTTAAGTAATATTAGCGATAGAAACTCTTGTGTTACAATGTTTGTGTGGCTAAAATGATTATACACTTATAATTAAAACAAATCGGATTGATATTGGCTTGAAAATGGAAGTCTTGTTCCTTGTTTTGGTCTTGCGATGTTGCGTGTTCGAAATAGCCTATGTCCTTGATTTTCAGTCTATGTCAAAACGTATCATTGATATGGTCCTTGCATTGAGATTTTCGTGTGTGGTCATGGTCACGGCTTAAATGGAAACCACAAGGGTGGTCTTGTGTTTGTGTCACGCCTCAGCTCGACAACTCGACATTAGGATGCTGTTTGTCTGGTACCAAGATGACTAAATGGTGTAAAGTCAAAAATATTGGTTTATGGTTGTTTTTGTAGTTCGCGTGGTGTTGTCGAGAACCAACAATGGGTAACCTTTGGTCATCTCCTTTCCACTCGAAATGCTACCTCAAGTAACTTAGTAAATTGTTATGTTTTGAGTTTTGAAAATTCTTTTGAACCTGTGAATTGTTTTGGTAAATTTGAGTTTGACTTGGACTTGGGTCGTATACTCTGTGTTTGTTTCAAACTATGGCCCAAAACCCATTTACAGCATAGGGTGTGTTTGTTCAAGATGGGCCGAAGCCCCATCTGTTATCTAGGGTGTTCGGTTGGTCGTCTTTTACTTTCAATTCATTCTGACTTATTTTCCGGCTAAATACCCGACTTATTGCGCCACTCATTCTCGTCCCGTTTCATTCCACTAGATCACGAGTCGCGACATAAATAATACTAAGTTTATAAAAACGTAACTTATAACACAAAAACTAAATATGCATTTAACACATATTCCAAAACTATAAAAAACTAAACATACCACCTATTTTTTTTTTAATGCTTGAAATGGTATTTTATAAAAACCAAATAAAGTTTTACAAAAGATTAAAACGGCCTTTACCTAAACATATATTCTGTAACTCATAGTTACCACGAGTTCACAACGTAATTTGTAACGAGCTTATGAAACTTACATATAATCACAACTATATATACAGTTAAAACTTATAGAAATTAGACTAAGCTAAATCTTAAGCTTTGAACTTGCTATTATTACTAATGATTTATGTTTAAATTTATTTGACTTATTTCGGCAATTTACTTGGGTTTTTTTTTATATAAATAATATACAACGGCTTATTATTCAAATGTATATTTGAGTCACGCCAACTCTCGTATAAATGCTATAATACTTTTAACAAAACTAATAGACGGACAACAAGCGTTTTAAACAAACTTATATTTTTCTAAAATGTATAGTTACTAGTTAACATCAAAATAAACACTTTAAATAAAGCCATCACTTAACTATATATTCTTATAATAGAAACAAACATTTTATATATAAATATAAATACACTCGGCTAAATAATTATATGTACTCCTAACGACGAGGCTTCTATATTCCGTCAACGTCTAATACTCATTATAATTACCCTCCGTACTCCGACTTCCAGTTATTATCGAACCAAAGGATCGTTCGCCTTTGATATCCTATTTTTATCTACTTACATACTTGTACACTTCCATAAGCCAATACCCACACACACTTAGAAAACTGTTTTCAAACTTAAACGGTGCCACACAAGCAACAATAACATGATCATATTGAAAACTTTTAAACTTGTTTACGTTCATCGAATCTTAAACTAGAACTGCGAACTAAATTATGCCATACTAATCTAGGTTACGCGTCGGAGCTATCACCTACTATTTGATTCTATTGCATTTCAGACTACTACTACTGAGGTGAGTTCATAGTCCCACTTTTTACTATGTTTTCAAAATCCCGTGGGGAGATACATGCTACAAATCTGAACACAAGTATTTTTCTGTATGCTATCCTGATTGATATTGCCTAAGTTACCACTATTGCCAAAAGTCCCTCACATCATGAACCATTAATCACTTGCGAGTGAACGCGAATTTAGTGAATAGATCTATTGGCAGTTGACGCCCCATTTGTGCTAGCCGGATAGGTAGCCAAATGCACTATATTTGAACTAAACAGGAGGACGGCAACCTCCTGCACGAGGGCATTCGTGCTACCATTATCCTTATAATGTTGGTACTTAACGTCATTATTATATGACGTCATCTGTTAACGTTTGCGTGTCATGAGGCTTAGGGCAATACTTGTTACACCACGACATCATTGTTTTACTACTATTTGACTTGTGTTCAAACTATTACTAATAAAACACTATGGATTCACTCAACCTTTGTGTTGACCTTTTTAGCATGTTTTATCTCAGGTAACTAAGAAGCATAAATGGCACGGAGTGGACTAGGACCTCTTTTGGACGTCATCCAAAAATGTTATCATTCATTTTTAATTTAAGACATTTTTATTATGTATCACTAAACCGTATGAAACCGTTGTTGCTACTCTGATTTAATGTTTGATGAATGGTAACAAATTTTCTCAAAACGTCTCTTTCGAGTCGTTTTCTATAATTATGTCTATGATTCTAAGACGTAATACCCCGATTAGACTTCCGCTGCTTCATTTCGATTTCCGGGGTGTTACAGATTGGTATCAGAGACATGGTTATAGAGAACCAAGTGTATTTTCAANTAAGCTCATAATCCTCGGCTTGATCTATATGCTAACATGTGTTAAAATATGTGTTTTTGGTTTTAATCTATCACATCTAATTAGGTGCATATGTTCCAAGTATAATTAGGATATTTGAACGGGTTTTGGGAGTCGATAAATGTCCATTGTTAAGGAGTGTTTGGCACAACTTGAAATTTGAACAATTTGGTAGATAAACAATGTGTTTCATGGATATATGTACTTCTAGGATCTTTTGTTATCATTGGACAATGTCTTGTACTAACGGATATGCAGGTAGACAACATTTGGGTGTTGTCAAATTTTCAAGTTTATGAAAATTTCACTAAGTATAGTGAAATTCGCTAGCCTCCGGTCAAAGTCTATCGGTAAGAATGTTTCTATATTCATTTTTATCATTTCCCAATCAGATATAGTACTAATTTTATGTTTTAGGAGTTTTTAGAAAATTTGGAAATCATTACGCCTTTCAAAAACCTGGTCTGTTAAGTTTTCTGGTCTGGCGGATCTGGCGGAACCAAATATCGGGTTCCGCCAGTGCATTTTCTGGGTAAACCCAGTTTTGGCCCAACGGATCAGACAGAACCCAAAACAGGGTTCCGCCCGTGTGTTCGTTTGGTTCCGCCAGTGACCTGCAGAAATTTTTCAAATTTTCAAAATTCCAACTTCAATACAACTTCAAATCCTCCTTTTTAGTTAGAATCTCATTTCTCATTAGCTCATAACTGCATTAGGATCATTCTCATTCTTTAGAACCACTAGGAAACCACTTCCCGCCAAAAATTCAATTTAAAAAAAAACTCACCCAAGGAACCCTTCTGCATAAAGGAAGGAACCCTTTATTTGGTTCCTTGGCATCCGTCGATCCCTAACCACAAATGTTTTGTAATCATTACCCACGGTTATTATATTCTTCCATCCTTAACTCATCCTTCATCCATTAGCTTCACTTATTTGGTGACTTGTTCCTAACTAATCCGGACTCGTTACTTACAAAGATTACATATAATATCAAAATCACAAGTCTAACTTATGACTGTAGATATTGTCTTGTATCTATATATGTTACCTCTCTTGGTTAACATGAAAGTAATGTGTCATCGTTCAAGACGATAAGGATTTACATCAAGTCATAACTTATACTTAAGTTATAGATGTATTATCAAGTCTTGCTATCCTTGAATACTATCCAATCTCATCAAGTAGGATTGATAACTTAAGTATTTCATCCAAAATATTCAAGTAAATCTGACTTACAATTGTAGTCATTAAAAGTCATATCCGAAGGAATCATCACCCAAGTATTTTAACAACTTATGTTGAAATACTTATCCTATTACCTAAAGTACACTTGTACTTTCACCATCATCCCATCACATTTACCTCTGTGATATATCTCCGACCTTAAGTTTCAAATCAACATCTTAACAACATATGTTAAAATACAATCTCAAAGCCAACCTCATGTACCCCGAGCAACAAATGACTCTTGAGGAGTATACATAAGAAACTCGAGTTAATTCCTCTTGTCATCATCTAGTATAATCTTGAGACCAAGTATATTTAGGATCGCACTATCCGATTCAAACACTTTGGCTTCATACCTTCATCTAGAAAAATATGATGTTTTGGAAAAACATTATGCACAAGTAATCATGAGTTTTCATCTTGTTAAAAGGATAATGTATATCCTATGCATCACTCTCTCCTTGCGACATGAACGGTTGTGTTACAAGAGATCTCATTATACCTCATAGGGTAAATGATCTTAAATAAACATCTGTAAGTTCTATGAACTAGAGCTTCCTCATCATCTTGTCATTCTTGTTTTCATAAGCATGATGACTTTATTCAACGTAATAATCTTACTTATTGAAAGACACTATATGTTAGGTCACCATATTGTAAACACAAGTATAGATTTGATAGAAATGAGATGAGAGATAGAGTTTGGTTGATTAGATCAAATATGAAGAACAAAAGTGCAAGAGTTTCCTTATGATATTGAAATAACCAACAAGAGAAAGGGTTTACATGATGTCCTATTTATAGGAGAGGAGCTAGGGCAACATCCCTTCTCCTTCCTTTCTCTTAAACGTATGGGCCTAAAGCCCATTGGACGAGTATTGGACTCATCTATAAACTTTACATGATTAATTAACTTAGCAACCTATTACAAATTTTGAAATAACCGAGACTTGACTTAAACGTTGAAAACTTAGGTTCTAACAATCTCCCCCTAAGGATCGGTTGTTGAAGAAGTGATGTTAGTCACGGTCATTTGAGGTTGCTTGACGTCTTCTGTCTTTGCACTTTAGTTGTAGCATTCATAGCTTTGGACGTCTTCAAAAATGATTATGTAGAAATGATTCATCGTTCTTAGTTCTTAACAATCTTCCCCAGATAGAATGGGTATTCATTGTTCTTTGTTGTTGATAAGATAGTAATCAATCTGATGTGGTTATCTGCCATTCGTCACATTCTTTGACTCCAGTGGATCTGCATCATTCCGACATGCTCATACATCTTTGACGGTTGAAACTTTCATAAGTGAGGAGCTCTCTTTTCATATGTGAAGATTCTTTGTGTAGACGTAGAATCCTTCTTTAGACGGTGTGTTGCTTAAGATCGTTTGTCTTTATCACTTTGTAGATTCTTTTGGCATGAAATCTACCTTTGGCATTCATGTTGCTTCGATCTTTCATGAGAGCTTTCATTTTGTTGAGATGTAAGTATGAGCATGTGGAAGCCGGTGTTCAGGATGGTTGTCGTACCTGAAATGAAACAGTTAGCAATAAAACATCCGGTACTTACAGGTTTGGAGTTAGAATTCGTCAACATCATAGTATGAAGACTCCTTCTAATCCTTACCAAGGCCGTTCCTAATCGGATACCCCCTAGAGGGTTTACACAGACATGCATACGCAGACCCACGATCAGGTGAGTCGCTGGAGATCACCCCACGACTATAGACCGTTTGAAACCATCGAACACACTAAGCGTAATCCACAAGGAATCACCGAAGTGACCTGCTGTCAGGGCTGTTTGATGTTGACCCTGGCAGGATTTCCGTTCAATCATTCGAGAAATACCTAAGTAAATCCCTCATAAACGTTCAAGGCAGATTGCTAAGATCTGCGAAGGACTCGATAATTTACACTTAGTGTCCAATGATGCAAGACACTTAGTGTAGAAGATTTTTGTGTTCCTAAGAGATCTTTTATGTTATCTCGTGGCTCTAGACTCGATAAGTGCACCTCTCTGTTTCAATATCACCATCTCTAATCGACGATCGACTAGATTCACAGCTGGTTCCGTGAGAATGAACAAACATCTTTTAAGAGATGCCTGCAGTGGCATACAGGTTTAGGTGCATTGCGTCACTGTGGTTCCATGACGTCTTTTAATCTTCAAATATCCAGGTGTCGGCCTTAGCAACGACCAGTAGTCATCTGAATTGAACCCGGTGGTCTGCCAATGGTTGATTAAAACTGGAGGGCTACTTTCTTTTCACCCTTTTCATTCGATTTTTTTTTAATTCTTCAACCCTTCTTTCTCCTTCATTCTTTTCTCTTTTAAGAGATGCTGAGTGGCTAAGAAAGTTTTAGGTGCATTGCGTCACTGGGTCCATGCGTCTTTTATCTTCAATACGGTGTCGCCTTAGCAACGACCAATAGCATTATGAATTGAACCCGGTGTCTGACTATGGCTTGATAAAATGGAGGGCTATTTCTTTTCACCCTTTTGAATTCATTTTCTTTTATTTTCACCCTTCTTTCTCCTTTCATTCTTTTCTCCTTATTGTTATATCATACCTAAGTTCTAATTTCTATAACTATTGGTGGATGTCTTTGTAGATCCTTCGGTTTAGGCGGATCATAGGACGGTTTTTCCCTATCTTTAGTCACCTTGTAACTCCATGACTATCCTTATTGATGCCTTTAAGACAAATCATTGAAATCTCTCAAGTGTGTAAGAGTGGTAAAATTTTTGTTAACATTTGAGTTTTGGATTTTTATATGAATACTCACCCTCAACATATGCTCATGATTATTTTCAGAAATTTGCATATGTGGAAAGGTTGGCACTTTTTGAATTGATCCACTCTTAAATAGTCTGTACCCGAGGACACGTATTACTTGCTTGTTTAAGGGATGCCATATCAGATTTTAGGTGATAACTATGCCTAATACACTAACTGATGTTGTTAACAGTTCTAAAAGGGAAGTTAGACCCGTCAAAGTAAACTAATAGAAAGCAGTGTTTACTTTACGAAAACGGTATCATTCTAATTCGGACTATCAACTTTCGAATATCAGACATTTGTTGTTATTCGTCAATTCGTGGGATCAATTCGAGATCGAGCATCGTCGAATAAGACGTTTTGCAACATCATAATTTTAATACCTTTTTTTTTCTCCCTCAAAATGCATTATTAAAATGTTGTTTTTGTAACGGTTTTGATTAAAATATGCCTTTTTTGAGTCCTTAATGGGGACGAGATCACGAGATTATGAAGTTTAAGAACGTGTTATTGTTTACAAGTAATCCCCTCAACAAGACTGTTACTTATAGGTGTAATACTTTGTCTTTTGAGCGAAATTTGAAAATATACTGAAAGGTTTGATTAAAAATCTACATCAAAAGTAAGAAGCTTTCGCTCCTTATATTAGGATTGTGGCACTAGAAGCGGTACACAGGTCCTTTCTTATACAAAGTGCGGGTTGTACACTAGTTATGTGGTCCAAACCATAGTTTTAATCGAATAATTATTGTTTTCTTTTAACAAATACTCCCCTCAATAATGAAGTTTATTCGAAAGAGATAGTCTTCTTGAGCAGAATTTGAATACTTTTTGAAAATTCACAATGATATCTGCTCAAGGTTTTAGAAACCACACAATCAAGTATTAATTGCAACAAAGAAAATGCTTGATAATCAGATTAAGACACAACCTCAGGGAACCTCATTCAAGCACGACGCCAAGGTTTACCAAAAATTTTGAATCCATTCTGTAGAAAATTGTAGTACTATCACGATTAAAGAATTGAAAGTCTGTAGGTTGTGTTAATCCGATTAAAAGAAGTTGAGTTCCAACGATGACTAAAAACTTTGTTTCATTTTGAAATACCACTCGTTGAATCAATGGAAATTTAAAACTATTTTTCTGTTGAAAGTTGTTAGAGAAACTTGGTGTCTCATTTGAGTTCTAAAAATCTGAAGAAGAAGATTTCCATCTAAAGTTGAACCTCATGGGTTCTTTTTGAAGATTTGTGATGAATGGAAGCCTTCCGGTACTTAGGATGTTCAGAGTCATTCTTTTATTGCAACCAAAGCATTCCAGATATTAAAAATTTGAAACGTTTTGAACGACTTTTGATGTGAGTATTTTGTAGTACGTTTATTTCAAAGAAATATTCGTGAGAATATTCCTCAAGTCGTGTCCCAACGAAGGTTTGACGGCGTTTTCGACGTAACGAATGTGCTCGTGTGAAGTGAATGGTAAAATATAGTTTTGATTGGATTTTGGAATTATTCTACAATTGACATGAAAATAAACTAATGATGCAATATGTACAAGCATGTAAAGCACGTAATCAAATAACGCAAACGTAAACTAAAATAACGTCTAATTAGCAAACTAAAACGCGAATGCTAAGCTATACTAAACCTACGGGCTCAAATGAAATTTCTAAATCTTAAAAATAATAAAAGAAAGTTTTAAGTAAAAGAAAATTATATTTTTGACTTTTTATTTATTTAATATGAATTATAACTATTTTTGTATTTTTATTTAATAAAAGAAAACTAAACTAATTATAAATTGAAAAATTTATTCTACAAATTTATTTTCTTAAAATCTTATTAAACTGAAAATGAAATTTTAAAATAAAATCAGAAAATATTTTTGAATTTTTTGTGATTTATTTTGAAATTAAAAATGATTTAAAATTCTAAAAAACTATTTAAAATTAAAAAGAAATAGTAAAAGAATTCAAATAATTCTGAAATTTTTACAGAAAATCTAAAACCATATTTGAAATCTATGAAAAATAAGGAAATTGGAAAAATAAGCTGAAAAGTGCTTTTTGGCTTTAAACAGCTTATTGCAAGTGCTTATTAATAAGCACTTGCAACAAAATTTTGTGAAATTCTAACAGAAAGTCTCTAATACTCAACTAAGCTTAACCAAATTGAAATCAGACTATAGTGATAAACAGAATACTCAAATGGGACAATAGCAGATTTGCAATAAGCACTAGAATAAGCAATTTGTTACAGATATAAGCCAGAAAGAAAGGGATCATGTAAAACATTCAAACAACTCTAAAATGCTCAGATAGATCACACAAGCTCAGAGAACAAGTTACAAAAACTCAACTGCAGGCTAAGAAAACTCACAGCAAACTAGCTCTAAACACCTATATTCTAGGCTGAAGTAAGCAATCCTAATAAGCTCTAACCTAGAATAATATGGGGGCAAAAGGTTAACTACATTCCAGAGAACTCAAATACACCAAAAGCCCTAAATCTAACCATCAATTGCTACCTTAATTGGAGCCTAGATCAGATGTACAAAGCTGGTAATAAGAAAACTGAGCAACAGATTTATGTAGAACATTGACCTTTGATTTGCACTATAGCTTTGACAAAATCTAGTTTAAACAGATTGCATCTACTTCTAGATGTATAGTGAGCATGTTCAAGCACTAAAAACTCAAACTCAAAAATGTAATGTAAGAAATCAACAATAGCAGCTAGATCAGTTAACAATTATGCAAGAAGATATGAAGGACTAAGCTGATCTTCGACTTTCATGCAATAATCTACCAATATAATGCAGACTAAAGTCCAATATACCTAACATAGAACTAACTATGAAGAGACATCAACCAAAGAACAGCAGCAGTAGCCTACTAATAACAAATCCAAACACTCCATATCCAACTGATTATGCCATATCATGCAGATTTAGAGCTAAATTCATCAATCTAGTTATCAATTCTAGTTCGATAACAACTAGAGAAGCCACAACATAAGCAAACTATAACAACTAACAGCAACTCAATATCACTGATCAAACAATTTCACACAGTCTCAGATGAACAATCTATGAGAAATGATAGAACTAGTAACAATTAGGATACAATTAATCACAAAAGCTCAATTATGCATTTAACAAAATCATAGAACAGTAACAACTAATCAAAACAGTAATAACAGCTAAGTAATCAACAACGAATCAATGAGCCATTCTGATGTGAATCAAGAGGAGAAACTTACAATTTAGTACCCTAACTGAAATAGGGTAGGTACACAACCAAAACGTAGCCTATCTTTGGATAGGCTCATAACATCACCTCAGAACCACTAATCACCATTATCTAACCAGAATCAACAATACTCTGACCCTGTTGACTTTCGTTGACCATAGGCTATGAACAAATTTATGCAGAAACAATCCACTAACATTCACTACAAGCTAGAATGAAGCTTGAATAAGCTTCTAAAAACAGTGATGAAAGAGCTTGAAAACAGTTTATAAAAATGATTTGCTTGAAAAGTTAACTGACAAGAAGTATGAAATGAAGCTAAATTTCATTGAAAACTGGAAAACATTACAATATGAAGTCACCCTCATCCTTTGTACTTTAATGAGGGAGTCGAAACAACTTTTCTTGAAGAATTATGATAAGGTGTGCAAACTTCATGATTTTGTGAAAAATTTTCTCCCCCTCAAAATATGTTCCATTGATTGAATTTTGAAAAAGTTTTACATATGAGGAACATGTTTTGAAGATTTGATGTTTGCACACTTTGAAAGATGATTTTTTGAGTATCCACACAGTATAGTTTAATCGTACCCTTTTCGACATGCTCCTTGATGAAATGATATCAGAGAGCAACATGATTGGATTTTGAATGTTGAACCATAATGCAGGAGATGGCAATGGCACTCTTGGGGTCACAGTACATCGGGATATTGTCAAAAGATATAACCATAATCCATGATCTAAGATCGCATTCATATGATTGGAGCAGGCAGACATAGCTACGTATTCAGCTTTTGTTGATGACAGTGATGTATAATCCTGCTTCTTTGACCGTATCCTTTTGCTACCAAACGAGATCTGTAACGGGATATTGTGCCTTCAGTGTCCAACTTGTTTTACCAAATCCATGAAAGTCCAATGATGTGTCGAAGGGTGATGTTGGTAGGACGTATGCATATTAGACGGATCCAAATTGCGAGAAGAAGACTCTGCTATATCAGGAACGGTTGGAGCCGGTGCAAATGGTTTGTCGAAAGCATTTCCGTCATAATCTGCAAGTGCGGGTACTTCTTGATTTTGTTGATCAACAGCTGTATCCTTGTTGTTGGAAGCAGTTTGTTCTTCTGTTGTTGGAGAATCGATTGGAGGTGCATCTGCAGCAACGGTCGTTGTTGTAGATTCAGGTGTATCTTGAATTGGAATAGTATCAGGTTGTGCAGCGGAAACAGTAGATACATCTGGAGCACGTTATTCGACATTCTCGGTGAACAGAGGAGCAAACAAAGTTTCCAAATTGTTGACGGGTGAGTGATAACAGTTCAGCTGAAGGATCTGGGAACTTTAGACGGTTGGTTGCGGGTCCTAAGCTGTTGTACTCAGAAGCCATAACATTAAGCTCGGGTCCGAAACTGAGTTGTTCCGAAGCCATCATTTAAGTGCGGGTTTTGTACTGAATTATACGAAAGCCATTGTTTCTGTTGAATCTGCAAAGAAAGAAAGGAGAGACAAAACAGAGAACATGGATCCCCAAGTGTAATTGGGTTCCGGATGTTAGAAGCATAAAGTTGTAGTGTCAATTATCTTCTTGACACCCGAACACACTATATCAATGATTTCCTTTCTCTTCTTAGGGATAGATTCTGTGGATTTCACATTAGTTTTGGGGCAAATGTCTAAAATCTTTCCAGTAGGAATCCACCTAAGACCAATCGATTTGAAAATTCTACCCGTGGGTACCCACCTAAGGTTAGATCTAGGAGATGTTTTCCTCTTAGGTGCAGCGGAATGAAATGTAGGAGCATCACTTAGTTGAGAAAACCTATGTCCTATATTGATCCACTTCTTAGATTTCTTGTTTATGGCTTTTGGTTCAACGGGTTTGTTTTTCTTAGTCAATTGAGCCTTTGCAAGTGAATTTCCCTTTGGAAAATATTTTAAAGAACTTACAACATGATTTTTTAAGCAACTACTCTTAGATGCTATCCAATTCCTATTAGTTTGTTGATTACTCTTAGGTTTTAGTTTGCTACTACTAGTAGTGTTTTGCAATACAGTGGAAGGCATCACATGAGGTTTTGAACCTAGAATTCCATCTCTTTGAAGCAATGCCTTTTTCCTAGCCTTTTCTAGATCATAGTTCTTGCACATGTCATTTTTGTCATAAGACTCTTTACTTTTAATGCTCGTTTTAGACATAGTTTTCGAACTAATCCTAGATGAGCCAGGTATAATCATGTGTTGAGGTTTAGCAGACACAGATGCATTTTCCTTGGGCCAGGAGTGTGGAGTGACTGGTTTTGTCAAATGATTTATCTCAACAACTTGGGGGACAAACCGAGATTTTGAATATTTGGGTCGTTCAGATTTAAATGCAGTTGGTTGTCTAACCACTGATGGTTTTCTGATTGTTTGAAGAGGCGGTTTCCCCAAGATTGATGGTTTTGCAAACTTAGTATCCACACTCTGGCCAGTCAATCTTCTTAATTTTTTGCAATGCATCATTTGCAAGACCCTTTGCTTGAATTCGACCTTTTAAAAGCTCATTTTCCATAACTAATGTATCCACACGTTTACTTAGTTCATTCAAAAACTGACCATTGTTGCCCGAAGTTATAGATTCATTTTGCAATTTAAGTTCAAGTGAGATGCAATGTGCCTCAAGTTTTGAAAAATCTTTTTGAAACTGGGCAATGGTCTTTTTGAGAAGCATGTTTTCAGACTCAGACTCAAGAGTTTGGTTTGATGTTTCAGTCATAAGATTATCAAGTAAGGGCTCAGACTTAAAACGTTTGTCTGGACATTGTACAACATTCTGGTCAACCTCTCCTTCATTACTAAAGTTAGGTTGCCCAGATTGTTGTTTCTTATTAGCAGGCATAATATGATCAACAGTAGATTGTACCTCAACCATTAGCTCTTTGTCAAAGTTGGGTTCTATGTCATAGATGGGTATGACATCTTCCTCAACCATCTGTTCTTTGTCAAAGTTGGGCTCTGAGTCATAGGAGGTTCTAATCTCTGCACAATTAGCGTCTGTATCATTCCCAAGTCTGCTGCTGGCATTCGACTGTTCTAATTCTGTCCCACTACTTTTCGTGTCAACCAAACTAGCATCCAATGCTTTAGCCGTATTAACCTTCCCTTCTTGAGTCTGCAACTTTCTTTCATTCACCCTTCTGTTATACTCTTTTTCGTGAAGTATTCTTTCAGCAATCAACTTCTCAATAGAATCCATTAGTTGGAGCAGTATATCTTTGAAGTTTTAGAAACCGAGTCGAGTGTATTCAAAAAAATACTTGCTTGTGATGAGAGAGTCATCGTCCGAATATAACCTCGTACGGATGAATTGCTGAAACTGTTTCTTAAGTACACAAAAGGCAGCCATGGATCCATTCTCGTGAAGTACTTCTTTGTTAAGTTGAAATTCAAGTTGATCCATGTTGAGGAACATCGTATGAGTGAAAATCTCAACGTCTTCACCAAAGAGTGATGGAAATGCCCGTTTGAATCCATACTCGGAACGAGTTCCTGATAAGTCTTTGTTTGAAAGGACCTTAAGGTGTGAATGATGTAATCTAAAAGATGTCATGCATTTCTCTTTCATTTCTTGCATTAAAACTTCTTGTGAATCAATGTCTTGAAAAGCAGAGTTTGGTGGTGAAGGATTAGATGAAGGTTTTAATCTGTTGTTGGTGGGTGAGGAGATTTGAGACGTCTGTTCATTCATTAGCGACCTTAATTGATACATTTTCTCTCCCCTGTAATTGTTGCGATGTAATCGGAATAATCAAACAAAATGTAAACAAAGAAAGGTTGTTAGATCACACACAAGGTCGATATAGTGATTTCAAGTTTTCCCTCCAAAAATTGACTCTGAAAATTTTCTCTCCTAGAATTTGAAATTCACCATAAAATGCAATTCTAAGGTCACTAGAAAATTTTGAGATTTAAAAATTTTGACGCCAAATTTTACTGAAAAAATTTGAATTTTGGCCTAAAAATTTGAATTTTCGGCCAAAATTTTCACTGTTATACCAAAATTTGAATTTCGCGTAAAAATTGAACGTTTAGTCTCCCCTAAAAATTAAATGTTACTCAAATTTTCCCGCCAAAAAATCGTGTTTTTTGGCTTGCTTTTTACAAACAAAAATCTGCCACTGTTGACATAGTTTCGAAATCCTTAACCA
>LBNU01037354.1:56777-69982 GCA_014162995.1 Artemisia annua | reverse complement strand
TTACTCAGTGCTTTTCTCTCTTGTATAAGAAAGAAAACACTTCGACTTGTTGGATATTATCGCGATTGTAGAATCTCGATAATTTGTGGAAATTTTTCTCGAAACTGTGAAACTTTCGAGATCTTTTCAAACTTTTCGAAAACTTTCAGTTTTCGAGATCTTTGGAAAATTTTCGAAATTCTTTTCATAATCTTTCGAGAACTTGCAATTTTCCATGAAACAAAAGTTCTCAAAAATTTTCCCCAAAAATTTCTCGATAAACTTACATTTCCGAGAAACTTGGTCAACTTTCGAGATCTTTGTCAACTTTCGAGATATTTGAACTTTAACTGTTTATAGAGATACTTCAACCTACAAGTTGTCGAGACACACTTGTGATTATTCTTCGGAGAATTGGCTTTAACATCTATACCTTCTACAAGATCCATCATATACACAAGTTCTTCTTTCTAATTATCTTCTAACTTCTATTCCAAAAAAAAAAAAAAAAAAAAAAAAAAAAATCAATTTTTAATCCAAGATTCTTGTACAACTAGCCTTAAAATGATGAAATCTTAAAGAAAGTTGCAAACTTGACAAATTTTTCAAAAATTTAAAAATTCTCGAAAAATAGTACAAGTTTCGAATCTTTGAGTTTTTGAGAAAAAGTTTGAAACTTTTTGTTTGTAATGATTTGTAGCACAAGTTTGTAAACAAATATGTGATAGAAACCACGAAACAAACAAAAAAAGAACAAAATTTCACAAAAAATACGAGACTAAAAATGGTTTTTGGTTCGAACTAAACAAAAAACAATCTTCCACACCTTATTCTAGCGAATGATACCACTTGTTAGGTCACCATATTGTAAACACAAGTATAGATTTGATAGAAATGAGATGAGAGATAGAGTTTGGTTGATTAGATCAAAAATGAAGAATAAAAGTGCAAGAGTTTCCTTATGATATTGAAATAACCAACAAGAGAAAGGGTTTACATGATGTCCTATTTATAGGAGAGGAGCTAGGGCAACATCCCTTCTCCTTCCTTTCTCTTAAACGTATGGGCCTAAAGCCCATTGGACGAGTATTGGACTCATCCATAAATTTACATGATTAATTAACTTAGCAACCTATTACAAATGTTGAAATAACCGAGACTTGACTTAAACGTTGAAAACTTAGGTTCTAACACTATATGTGTCTATTTCCTTTCAAGTGTTCATCATAACCAAACCTTGCTCATAACCCAGCTCAAACCCTATGCCTATTCTACTCATCTCTAGAGCATACACAAGATCTATTGAAGTTAGCAATTTCACTTAGATTCTTGTTCCAAAGAGCTTTCTTGAGAATATTCTTAACATATTTCATTATCACACATAAACACATCTCTTGGTCTTGGATGACCAAATCACTTGCGTATCACATACTTAAACTCAACATAAAAGATGTCTCCCTTTAGATCATTTAACCACAGATTCCAAACACAAAGATTAAAATCTCTTGCATTACACATACATGTGTCGATTACATGTTATTTGTTTCATATGATTGGACATCTTAACATAACCATGATAACTATTTGATTGATTCAAGTGTAAACCTTGGTTATTTCTTTATGATGCCTGCATGCTTATATGTTTCGTGTTACTATATATTAACATGATTTATATGATATTTTCATTCTTTATTTATATAATGTTTTGCATGATTAACATGTTACTTGTTAACTCATAATATGTCATTTTGATACATGATGTTTTTATATGATATTTATATATTTGAAACCTTGTGTCTTTTGTTGTCATTTATTAGATTCATGCTTAGGATGGTCTATATGATACATGCTCCAAAATGTTATCATTTAAACATGGGTTGCATAAATTTTTCGTCTTGTTTCTTTCGTGACTTTGTCACACTATTTGTTCACTATGTGTGCACTTATAATTTGTCGAAGTACTTTTGGTATGATAAACATTTAGAAGTCATTTCATCATACAAATTAATCACATAGATCGTTATATGCTTAAGTGTCTAAGTTTAACAACAAAACTATTTTACAAGGATGTCATGCTCTTGCTTAATATGATTGTTTATGTCGATGCTATCTGGCCATGTGGTAACTTTATATCTAGTTGTCGAATGGACTGTCTTAATAAGATGATATCTTTAGATATTTATCTTGTTGACATCTTTTCTCACTAACAAATTTGTTTTAGTGGATTGAGAACTAATTATTTGTCATCTCACTTCGTTCTAGCCTTTATATGCTCATCTCGCATAACTGTAATCCCTTCACTTGCATATAGTTTTAAGCTAATTGGATTGAGTCTTAGAGATTTGAAATTTGTGTTTGGATATCTTTCAATCAACCTCCTTCTAATCCGCATTATTGCTTCCGCTTTCCAAAAATCACTTTCATCACTATTTAGCTCTAACAATACTCTAATCCTTTCAACCTCCTTTGAGAAAACCACATGCCTCATCATGCGATCATCTCGCATTGATAGAGAAGAAATATATGACTTCAAGGATGAAGTTCTTTGTATGATAACCAACATCCGCAAAAACATTACTAAGCTCATCGCTTTCATTAACCTTCAACCTCCTAAACACTTTATCATTCTTTATACGATGCATTACACAATATGTTGGATGTCCACCGATTGAGGCAGAGAGAAATTCATCCACATATTTGTATTTTGTCAAAATGTATTTAAAGAACATCCACTTATGTTTCTACACCCTAAAATACCAACGCATAGGTACACACCATTTAGTTAAAATCGGTTCACAAAACCACAAATGCTTCAAGCCTTTTTAACCCAACATCACTAGTTTGTACCAACATCTCATCAAGTGAAAAACACATCATGTGTTTGACAAAGTTCTTCATCTCCACAACCAACAACTAATTCAAATGGGGTCTAGGATTCTTCTCAAAACTAGGACTTCACAACTTCATTGTCTAGAACACCATCATAGGATCTCATCCTTTTTCTTATCCAACACATATCATGCACGTCATTGTCAGTGCAAACGATATATTAATCAAAGCCATCATTCCTATCACTTTCTCAACACGTTGGTCTAACCAACACTCTCCCATCATATGATGTTATTCTCATCCTCATATAGGTATTTAGTATTTTCTTTTCATATGGAATTGTTTGTTCCTAGGTGCTTATTGTCTTCACTTCCTTTCAATTCCATTCAAGCATGTATTATGGCAAAATACATCATCTTTAGTAGATGATAAAGTCATATTCGTTATTTATCCCTCAAATTGTGTATTTTAGATAAGGATTTCATAAATCCATATGTTCAATCTTGATATTCGTTATAGCATTTGCTATACATACGAGTTTCTAATTCTTTAAATAATTTTCTACGTTATCACCACCACCTTCCATCATCTCTTTCACTAATCATCACAACCATGGATTAGCGAAAACTTACTTTTATCAATCCTGAATCATCTACCGAGTTATCACCACATGAATCCTTCTAGTAAACCAACACCAACACTAGCACCACTCACTTTAACTCTTAATATTTCAACCTCACTTCATATCTTCCTTCTAGGCATTATTTTGTAGGATTTTATCATATTATATTCGCGTTTCTCTTATGATTGTATTTCTTTTTAGAAGAATACACCTCATGAGATCTTTGATTTCATGGTTTCTACTTTGAGTCGCTTATATCATTTATATATATACATCTTATTTTTCTTTGAGATAAAATATATTGCACTAATCTTTTCATTGTAGGTTCATCATATACACTTATTCGTATATAGCATGCTCATCTAAGGATGATGTTTGCATCGAATATTTTCCTTCTTTCATTATAGGTGCTTTTTGACGTAGGAGGAATATCCATCAAGCACTCTTATTGCATCTTCTATACACTTTGTTGTAGAGGACACGTTTGTTTAAAGACAAAGCTTCTATTATACTAATTTTTGTTTTGTAGGTTCATATTGACGCCCTAAAGCAAGGGGGAGCTTCCGTCAAGCATTTATAGAATGCATTATACACACGCATTGTTATATATCACATACTCATTATAGGACAATTATTGTCTTACACAAACCTTTATTTTGTAGGATTCTTCATCCTTGCATCCTATACGTTGGTACCCTAGCAACGGGGAGTATTGATCAAGGGGGAGCTAATCATGTACTAACCTTTGTTTTTGTAGCTTTCTTATTTCTTGTGTCATATACGTTGGGACCCTAGCAACGGGGAGTATTGATCAAGGGGGAGCTACAATCAAGGGGAAGCATGCACGCATTCATCTTTATTCTCATTCTTCGACACACTTTTGTGTTTCGACAAAAAGAAGGAGATAGGTCAACATAGTCCAACATGCATTTCATTCATCATACATTTTTCGTATAATTTTTATGTTGCACAACACTAACCTTGATGTAGGTTAAGGAACTTAATTTGATCCGTGGATCCGCTAACAACCTTAGGAAATTGGAGTTGAAGAATTAACTTCACTAGGGATGATGCAAGCTCGCCATTTCGGGGAGAAATGAAGTTAACTCCAAGGACACACCCTTTTTGTTTCGACAAAAGGGGGAGAAGAGTGTAAACGGAGAAGGAAATGTAGAAGGTATTGCGGATACAAGTAAGTAATACGGACACAAGTAACTTTTTACATTTTACGTTCTATCACGTTTACATATTTTGTCATCATCAAAAAAGAGGAGATTGTTAGTGCAAATATTACTATATTTAATCTATACAGTTTCGTTTGTTTTGATTGATGACAAACGTATAACTTGATACATAACGTAAAATGTACAAGTTACTCGTAATCATATTTTGTCTCAACACACATTCAACACCTCTCGACGTCTCGGGTCCTCGTATGCTACAACACAGGCTCGTACATGTTTGTTATGTGGCATTATGATCAAACCCCTTGACCAACCATTTAGAATGTTTAAAATATTTTTAAAGTCTTTAAGTATTTTAGGTGTCAAAGTGCACTTTAGGTATAAAATATAATAAGTGCCACATTAGGTGTCTAGATAATACTAGTAAGTTTACAATCTATAAAAATGTGTCTTATAACAACATAAGTACATAAAACATTTTTAGTAACTTACTAAATATCATATAGCTAGCTAATATATTTTTCATATACAAGTAACTTACCTTTTTAAGTTAGTATATACATTTGTCTAAAAGTATTTTTCATAAAATGGAAAACACTCTTTTATTACCTCATGTATAGTGTCATCTAAATTTGGAAAGATTCTTGTAAGATATGTCATAGATTTTGTTTAGACTTACACACTACAATCTTGTAGTTGACTTAGAAGATCATGATTAGACTAGAGATAGATATAGAAAGATATTTGGAAGATATCTTTGTTAGTTTTGGAACATAGTTTTGGAAAACCACTTTACTTGTTTGCCTATAAATAAGTAGCCCATGGTTTTCTCATTTCTTGATGAAAAATAACACACATATAGATAAGTAGAAAATCATGTAGAAACATCAATCAATCATCCTTTCCATAATGATCATAATGTTACTAACTCTCGTTATGTTGTAAGCATACACTCGTAATGATCCTGTGAAGCAAGCTAAAAGATCATGAGTCACAAGCATAGCATACTTCATGATCCACCAAGAAGGTTAGAAGATCTTGAAGTCATTATTCATTAAAGCATATCAACATATGAAGATTCAAGAGCACTTGACATCCTCAATGATTGAAGACTTCTTATTCAAGAAGTTCATGTAGATTAGTCATTCATATCCATTAGACTTTTATGTCTTGGATCATCATTGTATCATCACAATATATTCACCAAACTAGATTAGATGGTTTATGTGTTTGTGCCATAAAACACAAGGTTTTTATATTGGGACACAAAACATAGCGGGAGTAGTTGTACCCTTGTAAAAGAACTAGCGGGAGTGGTTGTACCTTTGTAAAAGAACCCGGTATTTAGCTTTGTACCGGAAAAAGTGTAAGCGACGATTGTAAGGTTTTCTCCGCCGAGAAGGAAGCTTGTTGATCTAGTGAAGTAACTCTCGAGTTGGGTACTCGGGGAGTGGAGTAGGGCGGAGAGGAGATCCGTGACCTAACCACTATAAATCCTCGTGTTCGGTTTGCGCTTTCTTTTACTTATTGCTTTATGTTAATGTTTGCATTATGTGATTGCTTGTGTTGTAACTTGTTGATTGTACTTGGGTGATAACATGTTTTAAGTTATGCTAGTCACTAACTACGCGTAACATCTTTCATATTAGAACAAGCTAAAAATGGGTATTTGAACAACAAGTTTTAAAGTTATTAAACGGTAACGTATTCACCCCCCCCCCCTACGTTTTCACACACTCCTTGACGACCTCAGGAATTCCATGTTGGACTGATGTAAATGCTGCAGATCCTAAAATCTTTAAAACTTTGTTACTATCATCCATTTGTGTAATTCTTTCACATATAAGTTATGTGAGCAACTTGCTTTGGGAGTGTTTTACTTTCATATCATGGATATTCTTGATTGATGGAGCTACAATCATCGACATTATATGATGCAAGTTTAGAGATGATCATAAATAACAACTAACAATCACTAATGAATTCATTAACATACCTAGACATCGAAGAAAACTCCAAAATCCACTGGTAATCTGTTCAACAAGGAAATAGTCTTAAACCATTGGAACTTTTTTTTGGGCGATATAAGCATAAAACATTAGAGTCTATTAAAGGATAAATGAAAGAGTAGCGAATCATACTTTGTTGAAAACCTTTGGACAATTATTGACTTGAACAACTTTTCCACTCCTCTTGTTTATTAAAGTGTCCAATTGAACAACTTCTTTACTCCTTTTGTTCATATGTATATCTGTTATCAACCAAACAAAATGGTAAACGGATGAGGTTTTCTTTTTTAAAGTTATCTGGAGAAAGAGAACAACTCAGATGTACGCGGCCTAACCGGGGTCCAGTGACCCTTTATGACCCTTCTCTGGTTACCCCCAAATTGTACCCAGTGAACACTAGGTTTGAACCCTTGACCTCGATCTTGTGAGGATATCAAGTATGATCGACGTCGACCAAAAAAAATTGTTAAAACTCATAGTGAGTACTTGAACATTATAATTGAAGGCCGGGCCTTTGTTTTTATCTCTTTATTAATAAGTTGCAACTTATTCTTTCGTTTTTGGTTTAAAAATACTTACTAAAGGGTTATACTTAGCAAAACACTTCAACTTTTTGCTCGTAACAACAATACACAATAGAGAAAGAGAGAGGCAGAAGAGGCGTTTACATGAATAAACGAGATGACTCATATATCCAAGCTTGACACCGCTTGGAAAGAAGTATGGTTTGGTACCTAACACTTGCAAAGCATTTATAGAATTCCCACTATCTTCTAGCACGATGTCCGGGTGCGTGTCAATTATCTCTAGCGCTACATCTACACAACAATAGAATTGTCATTACTCAACAATAGCACAACTGTAACGCGCGGGCTAAAAAAATCTTGTTAGAATGAATTTTCATTACTCAACAATAAAATTTGGTTAGATCAGTCGTTACAATCATCTATAATTAATTGGAGATTTTACGTACCAAGGAATCCCTCCTGAATCGTGAGAGTAATGAGATCACCACCAGGCATTCTAGCATACAAACTACTAATCCCTTCCACCACTGATATTGTTTCTGCAGGAGTCACTTTTAACAAGTATTGAAGCGTGCTCTTGTTACGATGCCTTGCAGCCAATATCAATGGTGTATGATGATTTACATCGACTTCACGAGTCATATTCTTGTTCTCCTTTACCAAAATCATTGCGTCTTTCGTATTCCCAATCTTAGCAGCCTGGTGAAGTGGGTTGTTTCCACTTGAACTCTTACAAAACAACTTTTCAGCAGCAGCAGCACCGTCAGTGTCTTTTATTCGGTGCACCAACTGTTTTACGAAGTTATGGAACGATTTGTTCCCACAGCTATCATCAACACTGTTTCATCCTTGGCATTGATTGTTTCTGTCATTAGTTCTGGTTTTTTGTCGAACAATGGACTTACGTCATCCCATTTATCGTTTAAAGCAGCTATTTGAATTTTGAGTTTGTTGGCTACATCATCTTTAGAACTCATTTTGGTTGCGTTTGTATATATGAAAACAAAGGGATGTTGTGGTATTACCATTTAACATTCAAGTGTTTTTATATTTACTGAAAAGGAACCTAGGAGAGGTTATGTTTAATTGCTTTTATATATATAATGAACGTTTTTAGGCGATATTTCTGACTAAACCTTGATAATTAGCAATATGTTAAAGGCAATACGTGAATCAAATCAATGGTCCATTTTAAGAGTAGAGTATTCGTTCGCTCTAAATAACATGACTATTTTCTAGCAAAGTTATTTTTTTTCCAATAAAAACTGTAACATGTTACTTATTGTTTCTATCTACGTATCAATTAACAATCAACATGTTTATGTTATGCGCAAATATTCTCGATCCAATTCTAATTAGCTTACATATATAAGAATGTAGAATATTACGTGCAAGTATCGAGTTAAGTAATTAAGACGTATGGTCTTTGTAAATTATTTTTTAAATAGAATATTTTTTACATTATTGTAGATCGATTTTCTCGTATTAGTTAGCATGAAATAAATGACTATCAAATGGCTTGTTTTCAATGGTACCATCTGTTTTGTGATAAGCTCCGTAACCAAAATGGTTGCGGGTTCAAATCCTACTTATAACATATGAGATAGTATGTAGTGTGTATATTGTGAGGAGAAGAAGAAGAGAGAGAGAGAGGGAAAAAAAACGGATTAAATGACTATAAATTATATCATATATTGATTTATGGTTTAGTGAGTCTTTAAAAAGTATAATTTTTTGGACACAACTTGTCACGAGTTGGAATTCAACCTAACTCTTTGAATACATCTTGCATGGATGTATACGCTCTAGTCATGAGTCTTTAAAAAACATATATATCGCTAGTGATGAGACGAAAAGTGTTACGCTTTTAGGGGGTCATTTAAGCCCTAATTTGTATAAATGTGATCAAATATTGCCCTAAATCNAAAAACAACACTACACTTCTAATCTCACGGCTCATATTCGAATCACTAATCCGTGTTCTTGATCTTCAAACAGTAAGTTTCTACATGATCTTTGGCTCATTTTAACAAATGGTTTTTAACCATTTGAGTTTTTGATGGCTAGATTTCTCACAATTGTGATTCGTAGGACTAGGGTTCTCGAAAATTTTGATTCATATGTCATAATGTGTTTTAGGTTATGAAACCATAGGGCTTTTGTTCTTAAACGATATCTAATCATATCCCTAACACCTAATCATAACAGTTATCATGTTTGGATTGATTTCGAAAACTAGGGTTTATGTCGAATTGGATTTTGGAGTTTAAGTGTTGTTTACTTGAATATCTTTGGTGGGGTATGTTTGTTTGTATGATTGAGACATGCTTATGCTTATTATTGTTCTAATCATTCAGTTTGCAAGATCTAGAAAATTAGGGTTCTTCGTTGAAATTGGGGCTTTTCATTTCTGTGTTATTGAGTCTAATTAAACTGCCCAAAAGTGTTTCTAGATGTGTTAATTGATGTATTTCATTGTTATTGCCACATGATTTCTCGTTAAAAGGTTTCTAGATAATTTAGGTTCTTGAAAATTTTCGAAATCTCTTGTATTCATAAATGATGTGTTTCTAACTGTTGTAATACACTCTATTCATCAGGTTGCGTTCAAGGATTCAACAAATTCTTCAAAACGTATGTCTACGATAGAATTCGAAAATTCTTGTATAAGAATTTTTCGAGAAAAAGTTTCGAAATCTTTTCTCAAAGATTTTATCGAGATATTTCGAAATGTTTTCGAGATCTTTTCATAACAGTAGTTATCGAGAAAATTGAGAAAACTTTCGAAATCTCTCAATTAAATTTTTCGAGAAATATTTTTCGAAATCCTTAAGTTATCGAGATCTTTTCTAAACAAAAGTTTCGAGATCTTTTACATGCCATGTTTTCGGTAAACTTTGCTGCAGAGTTTTTTGAAAACTTTAGTCCATTGAAGTTGTCGAGATCTTTCTTATGGAAAGTTATCGAGATCTTCTTTCACCAAAATTTTCGAGATCTTCATTAGTAATAGTTTTAGAGAACATTGTTTGTAATATCTTCGAAATCATGTGTAACATATTTTTGAGAATTCAAGTGATTGTAACTTTTCGAAAACTTGTATATTGGATGAATCCTCATGAATGTGTGTATTGTAATAAGGTTCATTAACTTGTGATTGTATTGTGTTATTAGACATGTTGCCAAAAGATGTATGTGCTTTAAATGATTAAGTGCTAAGTCATCTAAGTTATATGTTAATTAATAATACCGTCATTAATCACATATTAATTAACTGAACAATGAATGCAACATATATGTCTTTGAATATCAAACATGGAATCAGACTAATGACTAACAAATCTGGATGTTTGATTTCATGACATGACACTTTCAGAAAACAATGGCTCAACATAATGAATCTGTCCCAGAACAAACTCTACCACTGCTTGCACTTGGTGAATTTCTCCCAGCAGACTACAACGTCATCGTTGACCAAAACACTCTTCGCATTGACTTCAACAAACTCAGTATTCCAGAAGACACATGCAAGATTGTCAAGGACATACTACTGGCTCATCCCTGCAAGCCCATGCTTACAAAGTCTACATCAGTAACAACTTTCTACATTCATCAGTTCTGGTACACTGCTAAGGCCAATTTGAACGACAAATCATTTACTGTCGAGCTGGATCGACAAAGATACACAGTAGATCTTGATGTTCTTCGCACAGTTCTTATGTTACCTACTCCCAATGAATTTCATCCGATGTTGACGGAACTGGAAATCCTTGACTATTTCATTGATCTAGGATACGACATTCCTGATAATGAATCACTCACAAAACTTTCAAAGTTCAACGTCAAATATCTGCCTCAACCATGGAAACTTTCTACATGTTGATTGTCAGATCTATTGCTGGAAGAAGGAGTGGTCATGAGCATCCAATATTAGAGCACATGCAAGTATTCTGGGGAATGATGACAATGAAACCTATTGACTTTGCTGCACCCATAATGAGCGACATGATCCATCACATTCAGACTGACCGTGACAGGAAAGTGTTACGCTTTTAGGGGGTCATTTAAGCCCTAATTCGTATAAATGTGATCAAATGTTGCCCTAAATCATTCCTTTTGTCATTTTAGGTACTTTTGAGAAGAATTCTGGAAAACATGCATATTCGGACGTTTTTGGAGCATAAAAGTGAAGAAAATGACAAAGTCTCAAAAGATGAAGATTTACAACCTGACGGCGTCAGAAGTCACAAGGTGACGCCGTCAGAAAGCCTTGACAAAAGAGTGGAAATCAATTTTCAAATGACGGGCCAGAGGATTTAACACCTGACGCCGTCAGGTGTTAGGAAATATAGGCCGTCAGGAGTAAAGTTAAAGAGTGACGGCCCAGAAGGTTTTATAAGGTGACGGCGTCAGAAGTGGATCTAGGCCATCCGAGAAAACTATTGGCGGCGAGCTGACGGCGTCAGCCCTTATAACCTGACGCCGTCAGAGTGTAAAATCTATATATATTTTTCTAATTTTCATTCATTAGTGTGGAACTTTGTGGAGAACTTTTAGGGCAAACCCTAAAGACGAATTTCTTGTACTTTTTAGGGTTTCCAACCCTTGGAACCCTCATGCTTAATTAAAGATAAGTCTTCACTTTAATTCAATCAATATGTCTATGTGTTGGTTGATTATCTATCTTGCTTGTCTTTTAATTAACATGTGTAGCTAAATTCTCTAGTGTTTGCTTAGATCTAATGAAACCTAACTATTAATTATTGGTTAATTGGTGTGTGTTGTTGTTTGTTGGGATGATTGTTCAATCAATGTTAGGCTCAAGAAAACTAGCCAACCTCCTTTATGGTAACGTGCTTGAACATCTTGGGAAACATGTAGCCAAGGCATACTAGGCTATTAAGGTAGTATTTAACGCATGAGCCACTGTTTACAATCCCTATGGTTGTGCCGTGCATTGCATAGGAGGAGATAAGAGCTCATAGAATTGGAGAGATATATATGCCACTCCATGAGTTATTAGGAATACACCCTTCATCCATACAAATAACACACATATCAATTAACCGGTAAAAGATAGTTAAGGAGTAATGAAATCTAAGTAAACACAATTTTCTCCATATTGTTTTCACAACCACAATAATTTAGATATTTATTTTATTTTAATTTGCAAAAGTAGTAAACTTGGGTTAGTTGACTAGCAACTAATTCCGCCCTTCCTCTAAAAACCGAGATTTTACTTGCTTTCTAAAAAATATAAAAATACAAAAAGAATCTTCCTTCCACCTTTAGACCTATTAGATTAGCTTTTCTATCCTAACGAACACTATTCCCTGTGAGAGAACGATCAATCCCCCGTACTTACCACTATCCTATACTACATCGGTCAGGTACACTGCCTGGTGGGGTTGTAAGCCTCTTGAGATCCCTCGAGAGGTAAAACCTGTTGTAAGGTCACAAAACCACGCATCAGCTAGCTAGCCAGAAAGGAAATGTCTTCTATTTAACATCACACAAGTTGGTAAACTGACTTATTGATTTGAATCATAATAAAATTATGAAAGTGGTTGAAAAAAAAATAAATTGAGAGTTAATTAGGAGAATGGTAAAAAGACTATTATACCTCTCAAACACTATTCATTTTATATTTTCCTTTACAAATTGATATATAGGTGTATAGACGTATAGTTGAGTTTGGATTACATGCACAAATTGAGCTAAATAATGGGCTCTATTCTTGGCCTGCTGCAGTCCAAAAACAACGTAACCAAATCCAATCAATACAATCTCATATTTATAAAAAATTGTTAAAATTCATGATAAGTTAAAATGTATTTGAATATATATATATATATATATATATATATATATATATATATATATATATATATATATATATATATATATATATATATATATATATATATATATATATGGGGAAATCTTCCCTACATCCATGTGTAGCCAATTAGCTACATATCCCTTTGTAAAATCTTTTAAAAAATGTACAGTTCAGCCCCTGTGATTTACTGCAGGGGCTGAACTGTACATTTTTAAA
>LBNU01037354.1:33947-56772 GCA_014162995.1 Artemisia annua | reverse complement strand
GATCAATCCCCCGTACTTACCACTATCCTATACTACATCGGTCAGGTACACTGCCTGGTGGGGTTGTAAGCCTCTTGAGATCCCTCGAGAGGTAAAACCTGTTGTAAGGTCACAAAACCACGCATCAGTAGACCTAGATATTACCAGGTTTATGTTGGCCTAGGTTATTGATATGATCAGGGTATTGTTTGTTCTGGATCTTTGAATATAATCTAACTTCTTATCAATGGCGTCATAGTGAAATTGATAGTACCTCAATTTACTGAATTTTTGCCTTATTATGTCCCATTGTTTTGGGTCATCTTAGAAAAAAATTTTGTGCCAGTTTTCGTGTCTTGGGTTTTTTAGTTAGGGTGTTGTAACCCTTGACTCTTAATGAAATTAGCTGTTATGCTAACTTATTGTATGTATTGTACCAGGCTTGTGAAGTCCTGGGTTTTTAGTTGGGATGTTGTGATCCTGAACTCATCGTGAAATTTGCTTGTCCAGCCAATTACTGTATGCGTTGTTATTCCTATGTTTAGTTATCAATTAATAATGAAGAATATTTTTCATCAAAAGTTTGTTTAACTTTGACATGATAAGAAGTACTTGTTTTTTGTCGTGCACATTATAACTAGTAACTATTGACTAGCTATCTTACAACAACTCACTCATGACAAGTTGTGTGTATGTTTACTTTAAAATGATCTTGCACAATGAAACCTTATCTAAAGCTTCGTCAGGTGTATTCCTTACTTTATGACCCGTAGGCACCTTTTGTTTATGAGCATGTTCATAAAGGCTGATTTACATTCGAGTAAATGTTTGCATGTATGAATAGTTTGCTTGTATGAATAGTCAGTTAAATGTGACACTTTGTTAGAGAAGTGTTGGATTTGTCATTGCATTTTTGTATAAATAGTACAGATGAGCTATCATGGCTATTAGAAACTTTCATGTGATAAACAAAAGAAAGAAAAATCCAGCTAAGTGTAGCATGTCATAGGGCTGAATGCTTGCCATTAGAGGGGAGTGTGATCCCCCTTAAGTGGTGTCTAACAGGTAAGGATTGTTTTTGTTGACCTGTATTGTGATACGAGGCTTCCCCTGACCATGGTTAGGCTTGCTTGGGCTTCCCACTTCTACTCCGAGTGATATGTCCTTAGTAGGGTCGCAGAGTGTTGGGTGGATTTGCACTTTGTAGCGTATAGCCTTCCTGCGTTTGTGAAGAGTTGGTTGCGTGATCCCCCTTAGGTAGTGCCTAGCAGGTAGGGATTGTTTTTGTTGACCTTTATTGTGATACGAGGCTTCCCCTGACCAGGGTTTGGCTTGCTTGGGCTTCCCATTTCTACTCTGAGTGATATGTCCTTAGCAGGGTCACAGAGTGCTGGGTGGATTTGCACTTTGTAGTGCCTAGCCTTCTTGCCTTTATGATGAGTTGGTTACGTGATACCCTTTAGGTGGTCCTTAGTAGGTAGGGATTATTTTTGTTGTCTTGTATTGCGATATGAGGCTTCCCATGACCAGGGTTAGGCTTGCTTGGGCTTCCTACTTCTACTCTGAGTGATATGTCCTTAGCGAGGTCACAAAGTGTTGGGTGGGTTTGCACTTTGTAGCACCTAGCCTTATTGCTTTTGTGATGAGTTGGTTGCGTGAGTAACAGGCCTTTTTCTCTTTCTGAAAGTGTGTAGCTTGGCCTGTTTTTTTCATTATTCTAACATGATTGAGCTTGCTTACTCCTCTTGTATTCCAAGCCTCTGTAAAGATTACTTGCATGAGGCTTTGGCTTGGTGTCATGATTTGGCTGTTTTATCTGGATGTCCAGAACCTAGGTTTGTCCCTGAGGATGTTTTCCTCCTATTCATTATTGGATGAGTTCTCATCTTCGAGGAATATGTTTGTGTTGCCAGACATCAATACTTGTTGAGGAGATCGTTTCTCTTCGTAACCCAGATTGGTCTGGTTATCCAATTAAAGTGTGCAAAAGGTGTGCATGAGATGTCCCTCTTACGGAGGTGTTTTTCTGCATTTGAGGTATAGCCTGGTATTTCTTCCGGCTCTTGTCTTTTGGAGGTAACCTCTTCTATTGTTGGCTCAAGCGGGGTTTCCAAGCCTCGATATTTGCTTTTATGGTGGCCCACCCTACATCTGTTGGGAATTCAGCAGCACATACCTGATAGTTGAAACCTCAATGCTAAGCTTCTGCATTGCATTCCTTCATAGTAACACATTGTACTTAGATGTGAATTTGACGATATGGAATTGCAACATGATCGTCTTTGATAGTGGGTATGTTCCCACTGTGAGTTCTAAGCTTATGATGCCCTAAGTATAGAATGTTTCTTCTGTGAAACCAATTAGTAGTGTTGTTGATGGCCTGAGGTTGTTTATGACGTGTTCTGGTAGCTTGTTGAAGCAATAACCATACATGATGTCCACTGAGCTTCCTCCATCCATTTATATCCGCTTTACCTTTTGTGATGCGATGATCGCTGATATGACGACTAGGTCGGATGATGGGATGAATGTGTCCGCTGGAGTGTTTCGCGAACGTACTTGTTTTCATTTTGTAGTTGCATAGCTATTGCCGTTGTTCTCAGGTTGTCCGGACAATATCAAGTTGATATGGCCCACTCGTTCCTAAGGGCCGGTGGTAGCCACTGGTACAAAAAGTTGTATCGATTACGCCAAAAATGTGTGACGATATGCATTTAGTCACACACGTTTTTTTCGTTGTGTGTCACTAAAGGTCCCGCCACCGTAGGTGGCATATGGTCACATTGTTGAGTTCGTGGCCTTTTCCATCGAAAAAGAGTGACCAAAACCCCAAATATGTGTGACAAATTAGGCACAAGTTTTGTTGGATTAGTCAGTATCAGTGACCGTAAATACCTTATAGTCACATGAATGTTTTTTGAGTGTAACTATTGTTCGTCCTTTGGCCACATAAATATATAATATATGTGACATTTGAGATGATTCTTTCTAGTAAATGTGTATTTTGTGTGACTATTTCCCGTCCTGTGGCCACATGAATATATACAATAAATGTGACGTTTGTGATGATTTAGTCACACAATGGGTGTTGCTTTTTTGGAGTTAGTCAATACAATTTAAAACAAAGTGGCCAAAAGTGTTAATAAGTGTGACCACATGCTCTTTAAAGTAAACAAATGTGTATTTTGTGTGACTATTGATTATCAAATGGCCACATGAATTTTATGTTTGTGTGGCCTTTTGTAATATTTAGTCACACAAACCATGTTTGTTTTGGGTATTTAGTCACATACAATTAAACAAACAGTGGCCAAAAGCGTTAATAAGTGTGACCATATGCTGTTTAAAGTGAAGAAATTTGTATTTTGTGTGACTATTGATCATCCAATGGCCACATGCAGTTTATGTTTGTGTGGCCTTTTGTAATATTTAGTCACACAAACCATGTTTGTTTTGGGTATTTAGTCACATACAATTAAGCAAACAGTGGCCAAAAGCGTTAATAAACGTGACCATATGTTGTTTAAAGTGAAGAAATTTGTATTTTGTGTGACTATTGATCATCCAATGGCCACCTGAAGTTTATGTTTGTGTGGCCTTTTGTAATATTTAGTCACACAAACCATGTTTGTTTTGGGTATTTAGTCACATACAATTAAGCAAACAGTGGCTAAAAGCGTTAATAAGTGTGACTATATGTTGTTTAAAGTGAAGAAATTTGTATTTTGTGTGACTATTGATCATCCAATGGCCACATTAATTTTATGTTTGTGTGGCCTTTTGTAATATTTAGTCACACAAACCATGTTTGTTTTGGGTATTTAGTCACATACAATTAAGCAAACAGTGGCCAAAAGTGTTAATAAGTGTGACCATATGATGTTTAAAGTGCAGACATGTGTGTTTTGTGTGACTAATGTTCATCCAATGGTCACATGAATTTTTAATTTGTGTGGCATTTTGTAATATTTAGTCACACATCGAATTAAAGAAAGAGTGACCAATGATGTTAGTATTGCTAGTACTAAGTTAGTACTGCTGGATCAGAGTTACTACTGCTAGTATATAAATAAAACAGAATTAAAAACAAAAAGCAATTTCAAATTCAATAAAACTAGAATGAACCAAATATATATACAATTGTAATGTCGCATATATCAAATTCTCAACTACCAAAAGTTAAAACCTTTTGACTCTTCGCCGCCTTAGCTTGCGCTTGCACGTTTGCACTAGAGACATAATTTTTGCGCTTCGGTTGTAATTTTGGTCTAGGATTGTTTTCACTAACCTTTGGTTTCGTAGCTGGTGGTGTAACCTGTAGTAAACAAAAGACGCTTGTATCAAACATTGAATTAAATATGAAGAATTATATATATGTAGGTTGAAAAAACACATGTATGTACCTCCTCATCAAGAATAACTTGATCCTTTGGCCATGCACAGAAACAACCTCTGCTTTCCTTAACTGACTTAAACCCATTATTCCCTACGTCCGGTATGCATGATGCATCCACTAACGATTGATCAATTGAGACTCTGTAGCAATCATTTTGGAGTGGTTGGTTATGCAGCATTTGTTTTCCTTGAGTCTTGTATATGGTACCCAAAGCAACAATATTTGTTTTCTTTATGTGCCATAGTTTGCACTTGATTGTCTAAGAAAAAAAGAATTTTTGCATGTATATATCAGAAATTATTTAAACAAAAGAATAACAAGAAACATGTTGAAATACATACTGTTGGTAGTGCTTGTGTTGTTGGAGACACATTATCCTGTGATAGGGAAGCTGGAGACCCGTTTCATTGTGACTTAGCCGTTTTCTTAGGTCCGACATTTATAACAGGTTCCTATACGTATATATAAAACACGGTACATTATTTAAAAAAAAGAATAACAAGAAACATGTTGAAATACTTACTTTTGGTAGTTCTTTTGTTGGAGACACATCTCCTTGCGATTGGGAATCTGCAGACCCGTTTTGTCGTGACTTAGGCGTTTTCTTAACATTTTTAACACGTTGTTCCTATATGTATATATAAAACACGGTACATTAGTCATGTATGTAAAATTAAAAAATCAAAGGGGGATGTTTTATTCCTTACCATTTTTTCCATTACGGGTCCTCTGTTTTCCAAAATTTCAATCCCATTAGGCTTCTTCTGAATTATCGCATCTTTACCACGTACACCAACAATTGACTGAGTTCCGTCGGCCACTTCATTAGCGCTGATATCTATATTATTAATGGCCATTGGAGTCGTCACCTGCAGTATAAATTAAGAAATACAATGGTGTTAGCATTAGAAAATGAAATTGTTAACAACATAAAAAATGGCTTACATCTGAGTCTAATGGCAATTGAGATGGCATATTCAACCGCATCCCTTGTGATTTCAACACACTCATCAGGTTAGCAAGCACTCCCTTTGTTTGCGCCATCTCACTGGACAATTTCTTGACCAATACATCTTTTTCTGACATCTCGTTGGACAGTTGCTTGACCAGTAGATCTTTTTTTTGACGCTCACGTCTCTCATCATCAATTTGAGTTTGAAGTAACTCAAGTCTTTAATCAGTTTCTTTTCTGCTTCAAGGAAGATTAAAATACCTCTTATATGTAACTCCACTTCCCACTCCTCTTGCATAACCTCCATTTTCCTTACCAAACACAACTATCATGGCATCAGTGCCACCATCAACATCCAAGGTTCCTTCCTTGATCTTTTCATCAGCTTCTTTCTCTAAAAAAAATATGGGAATTGTTTGTATTAAAAGTTAGTACTGCTAGTATACAAGTTAGTACGACTAGTACAAAGTTAATGCTGCTGGTATATAAGCATAATAATAGAATTTGCAGTCAAATTTACAAGTTTATCTGCCAATGAACTAATCTCAGCATCTGGAGATTCTCCGTCTTTGTTTTGCCTTCCTTTGATCCACAATACACTACGCGGGGGTTCATCATCTGCTTCAATTTCTTTTTTTTCGATCTAATGAAGATCAAGTGCATACACATGTAAAGTTAAACCAAGATAATCGACTCCGATCAATTAGCAAAACAAACAGTATGTAACCTTACCATTTTCTCTTTAACACAAACATATGCACCTCGTCCCATTTTATGCTGATAAATATTTTTGGAACGCGACAGTTTAGCTTTATCTGATTTATCCTAAAAACACAAAATCATAAGGCGTTTAGATGCGGTAATGCTGCAAACTAAAAATTATAAAATGACATATAGACTTAAATAAAAATGACTAATTAAAACCTTGTATTCATTGGTGGTCGTGTGGGTTACAAACCCAACCCATTCTTCTGGTGTCATAATTGTACTATACTTTTCCGGGAGTTCATTCACTTTCGAAGGTGTATCTAGGTTGGGCAATATGTATTTTTCCTTGAGTTTCATTCTGTAATTCCTTAGCAGTTGACCAAGACGATTCATTATCACCTTTTTGAATGTCACGTCAACATCAAAATATTTCTGCAAAGATGAAACAATGTTGTTAATTAGTTGCAGATAATTGATAAATTAAACTTATATATGTAGTACTGGGTTAAAAATTAGTATATATGTACCGTGATTTTATCCCATAATTTTTGTCTTGATTCTTTATCCACCTTCTTCCAGGATAGAACCTTCAAACCTATGTGGTCACGAACCACATCTCCTAAAAAAACTCGAAAACAGAGCTCTGTTTAATCCTGCTACCCTATTCAACGCATCAAAGGTTACCTTGTGCTTTACTTGACCAGGATGGCCATATAGATGGCGAAACTTAGATAGCATGGTTATGCCCCTATTAGATAGTGGTCGATTTAATTGGTTGTCATTTTCTTCATAAGATGAATGATATTCCTCGTCCTCATACTGTATTGTGTTAACATCACCTTCATTATCTGCAAGCAATATATCAGTATCAATGTTTTCAATCATTTCCATGACTCTTGATGAGCAACAATGTGTACAAGAAAATGATTCTGGGTTGGAGAGTAATGGTGATTGAAGATTTGATTTTTTGTGTTATGGTTACAGCCTTTAGTTTAGGAGATAAAACAGGGTTTTTTCATGAATATGGGCTCTTATTTTTGTTAACTGCCATATAATTAGGTGATTTAAAATTTTTGGATCAAAATTTTGGCTCTAAATTCTTTCAATTATTTTCAAAAAATTACGCTTATACCTTTTCTCCAAGATCATGACTTTGAGTCAGGTGGCTTCCTTCAGAAAACCGAGGAGAGTGATGATGATATATACTCCACCTCAGTCCAATATATATTGTCCTTGTTTGACTTTTTTTAAGTCTTTCTTTTACATGATTTTACCTTAATTTTTATTTCTTGTGTTATATAATACTTTATGAGAAATAGATGAATGGATTGTGTTTTAAATGTATTTTCATTAGTATAATTTTCATCAAGTATTATACAACACAAATAAAAATATTTAAGGTCAAAGTTATAAAAGAAAGACTTAAAAAGTCAAACATGGACAATAATTTTGTTTGAAACGGCAAACTAAGTCCTCCTTCCTTTAAACTATGACTATAAATTAGCGGTATTGATCGGTTCGGTTATCGGGTTTTTCGATTAGTTCGCTTTCATTAAATCGGTTATATTTTTACTCGGGTCATTAAACACAAAAACGTGTAAAAACAAACAAAAATGGCTAAAAACGGATGGAAACGGATGAAAATGGACTAAACGTGTAAATCGGGTTGTTGGATTAGTTCGGTTTCATTAAATCAGTTAAATTTTTATTCGGGTGATTAAACACAAAAACGTGTAAAAACAAACAAAAAATGGCTAAAAACGGATGGAAACCGATGAAAACGGACTAAACGTGTAAATCGGGTTGTTCGATTAGTTCGGTTTCATTAAATCGGTTATATTTTTATCCGGGTCATCAAACACAAAAACGTGTAAAAACAAACAAAAATGGCTAAAAACGGATGGAAACCGACTAAATCGGGCGATAACGTGTAAGAACGTAAGAAAATGTATGAAATGTAAGAAAATGTACAATAATGTGTAAAACAGACGAACCCGCATTAAAACGGAGGAAAACGTCTGAAATAGATGTAAACGGACTAAAACATGAAAAAACGGACGAAAACGTGTACAAAACTAAGAAAACGTATGAATCGTTTAGAAACGACTAAAACGGACGAAAACGCACAAGGGTCGGGTTACCGTGCGGTTCATGAAATGTTCACTTAATAAATAAACGAACGTAAACGAACTTTTGCCGAAGGGTTCATGATCAATGTTCACTGAACAACGTTCAGTTCGTTTACCACTTTTAATTCAACAATTGTTTTTATTTCTTTTTTTATTTTGTCCAAATTCAACAATTGTTTTTATTTCTTTTTTATATTTTATCCAAGTCAAATCAATATCAAGTCGCAACAAACGAGTCACGGTCAAACATTTATTCAAAAAGCATGAGGTACAACTAGTATTCAATCAACTCATTGTATGGCATATAACTTAAGGCATACGACTATATGAAGCGTCTAATGCCACTTGTACTGTGTGCATCATCAGTGTATTTTAGTGGTGTACATATCACTTCCCAAACCGTAAACCCTAAACCATAAACCCTAAACCCTAATCCCTAAACGCTAAACTCTAAACCCGAAATGCTAAACCCTAAACCAAATTTAATAACAGATATATTTACAACATTTAATTTAACAATTTTTTTTATTTCTTTATTTAATTTTGTCCAAGGCGATTCAATATCAAGTCGCAACAAACTCGTTACACATTTCGAGTTAGCTAAGGAGGTGCTTGGTTGGGGCTAATGAGGGGTGGGGATTGGGAAAGGTAATGATTAAACATCCCTGATTATGACTAGGGAATGCAATCATTGTTTAGTATCGGGTAATGGGGCATTACCCAGTAAATTGAGAGGTATGGAATGATTACCCACCACCACCAGCAACAGCCATCACCAGCAGTAGCCACCGCAACCGCAACCACAACCACCAGCCACCACCACCATGACCAACATCACCACAACCACCACCAGCAACCACCACCATCAACAACAACCACTAGCCACCACCACCACCACCACCACCACCAGCCACCACAATCATCACCAGCAACCACCACCAATACCAGCTACCACTACCACTACCATTACCACCACCACCACAACCAGCCACCACTACCACCAGCATCTACCACCACCAGCAGCCACCACCGTCAGCCACAACCACCACCACCAGCCACCACCACCACCACCAGCCACCACTACCACCACCATCACCACCAGCAACCACCACCAGCAGCAGCTACCACTACCACCACCAGCCACCACCATTAGCACACCACCAGCCGCCGCCACCACCACCAACAGCCACCACCACCTTGGAGGTTAATTTATTTTTCTTAAACCAAGCACCATGGTAAACCCAAGCGCACCCAATGTTATTTGTAGTGTTTTTGATGCATCTTTTTTTTTAGTCATCTAATTTATCATAAGTATTAAATGTAGTGATCATTTAAAATATAGTTATTCATATATCAGAAACTTTTTAACATGTTATATATATTTTGAATTTGTATGTTGTATCAAATAAAGCACAAATTACCTTCACTACATTGTCATAATTTGGACTAAATTATACATTATAACAGTTACTTATTAAAAATAAAACTTAAATAATAGTGATTTGATTGATTTGCATGCTGAGAAAACCAACAGACTGCATGGGAATACTCAATACTGCAAAACTAGTACTCGGTAATTAATTTTTGCAATAATTTAGTTTACACATCCACTACATAAATCATTTTATATTTGGAGTAGATTATATACTTATCTAGTTTCATCACTAGCCACATAAATCATCATCAAAAAACACAATTTCTTACTTAACCATTATCAAATCATCAAAAAACATGTCTGGATCTCCAAATCTCGATGAACTGAAAGATATGTGTGGGTCTGATAAACTTCATAAATGTCTCAAGTTCCTCTTCAGTCAAGAAATTCCTCTAAATAAATTAATGATCCAGTGTTTGGGTGAGAAGCGTGATGAGCTGCGGGTAAGTGTTGATAAGCGCACCGAGAGAATGGATGAGGTTTTAGAGCTTAACTTTGATGAAGAAGAAGCTGCTGATGATGGTTATGAGTCCCTTCATGAGGTTCAAGTGATGGAGCGCCGTTTGCTGGAGTCCCTTTCGACCATTTTGGTTGACCTTCGTGCTCTGGTCATCAAGAAGGAGGAAGCCATTGCCGATATGGATTATTATGATCAGGGCTCTTGAATGGTTGTTTAATTAGGGTCTTTTTGGTTGGGTTTGGTGGTTCCTTGTTATGTTTTTGGTGGTTGTTTTGAAGGAACTGGTACATGTAATCACCCTACTAATTAATTAATCTTTAATATAATGAATATGTTAGGTTTTTATTTCATAATCTTGTGTTTTTATTTTTAAATATACTTTATTTATAAGTAGTTGACTTACCTTATCTCTCACACACTGAAGTATTACACACATAAGAAACACATATTGGTGAAATAGGTATCTTTAGCGAATTTAGGGGTTTCAAATTGAAGTAACAAAAATGAAATCAAGCAATAAACAATCAAAATAAACGCTCTATATAAGAACTTGATTGTTTTATCATCAATACAGGCATCCATTTGGGTGTTTATCAAGTCATTCATGTATTAGTTTTTTAATTGTATGCTAATAAGATTTTTAAGTTGATTAGTTTATGATTTTTTTTGTGGTTCGGATGGATTATTAAGGGTTGCTTGATTCTTATTATCTGCTATAGATGTTATAGAGTGTTTGAGATGGATTATTAAGGGTTCGGATGGATTATTAAGGGTTGCTTGAAATTGATGTATGGATATGTTTGCATTTTAATTAGATTATTTGTGTTTAAGTAGCCTGTTTAGTTAGTACTCAGGTTGTGATAACATTACACAACTGTACTAAGAAATTTTGTAGATTTCTTCAAGTCAATCATGTTCCATTGTGGCTAGTCTTCGTTGGCGACTAATGTATATATAGTTCTGTCAAGAATTATAATCATTGATCCCTGGCAAACGCTCGTCCCAATGGATCATGATTGGCCAGAAGATGTTAAGAAGGTTCAAGCCAGTCTGCATAAAAAAAGAAATTTCTTATATAACCCGACTATTTAAATCATAAATATTTGGATGTTAATTAAGTCTTTGATAGATAATCTCAGGTTGTGATAACATTACACAACTGTACTAAGAAATTTTGTAGATTTCTTTAGTTTAGTCTTTGATAGATAATCATGTTCCATTATGGCTAGTCTTCGTTGGCGACTAATGTATTTATAGTTATGTCAAGAATTTTAATCATTGATCCCTGGCAAATGCTCGTCCCAATGAATCATGATCCCTGGCAAATGCTCGTCCCAATGGATCATGATTGGCAAATGCTCGTCCCAATGAATCATATGGTGGTACAACAAGATCAAGTTTCTACTGCTGTAGAGGTTTGGATTGTATGTTCTTCTTTGTATCTGATCTTGGGAATGCCCATATCAGCAATTGTTTATGTTATAAAAAACCTTTTGGTAAGTAACATAATTAACCTTTTGGGAGATTACAACTGTGTTGTTTGTTCTTCTTAAAGTTAAACATAAGATTCCGCATTGCGGGATAGTGAAGATAGTATGTTACCAGTTTGTGTATGTTCAGTATTGATAAGATTTGGGTGATGTCCAAATTCTTGTCTTATTCTTATGATTGTAAATCTTTTGATGATTAATATAATATTTTCACCTTTGCACCAAAAAAAGATTCCGCATTGTTTTTAATATACATTCAAGTCAGTTTCTATATATTTTTTTTCCTAAAATGGTGAATTTTATTGATTAAGGAACCAGCAACTTACAAAGATTATACAAGCAATCCAAATGAACACATTCATTTGACTGATACAATATAACAGATACATTCTACACAATTATTCACGAAACTAGCTGATTCAATATCCACCATTCTTCTAGACTTAGCAACTACATGCTAACATCTAGGCAACCATGGAGAAATATCCCTTATTGGCTACATTTCCACTGAACAAACACCCTTCCTAATTCCATCCTAGTCAGTTTCTATACTTTAGTTGTTTAGATTTTGTAACAAAATGAAAATATAGTCTATAAGAGGAATGTAAAATAATTTCTATACCTTAAAGAGCCAAGGGCCAAGTGATATGATGAATATAAAATAATTTGACCATCCTAGTCAGTTTCTATACCTGTGGGTCCCCTTTTTTGGTATGTCCTCCCCAAATTTTTTGAAAAGCCCCCTATATTTTTTTCATCAAATTTCGAATTCTCCCTCCACCAATTTCCATCTCCACCCACGTTTCTCACATTTCTCACCACTCACCAGTCACAGCCACCAATCACCATTCACCAGTGACATCACAGCGACCAATCACCATTTACCAGTGACATCAGAGCCACCATTCACCAGTCACCATCCATCATATCACTTGCCGGTCCGGCCATCAACAACGGAGGGAGGTTTATTTAGATCTAAATTAGGTACTTTTTTGAATTAGGAATTCATTATGTTGGAATTTTAACTTATTATTCATTTTAATTGTCAATTTTCTTTGTTATGGATTTGTTGGTTTCTTGTTTCTTTGGCTTATCGGGTCTTTGGCCGAATCGTTTAACCAACAACACAAATAAAGATAACATTTTGTAATTTACACATTTTTTTTAATCCCACATTTTCATATTTGACATTCAAGCTTTAGATTGATGCCCAATACATTCAAAGTAACATATGATAATTAACCTATGTAGAACATTGAAGTGGTGTTTGGAACTAGGCAGTGCTTATCCCAAACACCCCTTTATGTAGTCAAAGCAATCACTACCTATAGACAGTCATTCCATTATGTTGGTAAACCTTATTAGCTAGACACTTGTGACTTTACATTGTAACTTCATCAATCTAAAGCTTCATATATGCTTATATTGGTTTAACTTGTAACTTGTAGGATATATACGTTATCATTTGACCTCAACAATAGCATGGACAAGTCTTGGATGAGAAGTAGTAGGACCAAGAAACAATATATTGATGAAGTAGCAGCGTTTATTAAGTATGCAGTACACAACTTGCAGAAGATGAAGAACATCGACCCACGAGTTAATATACGAAAGCTTAAGATGCCATGTCCGTGTACCACATGTTTAAACAAAATAAAGCAAACAGTGGATGACGTGGAGTGCCATTTATTCTACTACGGGATTAATCTTAGATACACAAAATGGGATAAACATGGAGAAAAGGATGAGCAAGCAACAACTTCCCAAATACCTGATAATGCAGAAACAGAGTTTGTTGACGACACGGATTTCGACATGGAGTCACATTCAGAAATTCCAACAGATGGCCCAGCAACAGTAGAAATGGTTAATGCTACGATTTTTTTTTTTTGATGAGGATGACCTTGCCAAGTTTCAAGAACTATTATTAGACGCGGAGAAGCCACTTTATAAAGGATGTCCTGACTTCACAAAATTGTCCGCAATAGTTCAACTACTCAACTTGAAGGGTAAATATGGAGCTTCTGATAAGTTCTTTACTGAATTACTAGGATTGATAAAAAAAATGCTACCTGCTGGTAATGAAATGGTTGAAAAAACTTATCAGGCCAAAAAAACTAATGAGAATGATGGGATCAGGATACGAAAAGATACATGTATGTAGCAACAACTGCATTCTTTACTGGAAGACTAACAAGGAGTTGACTGTTTGTCCAACTTGTGGGATACCAAGATGGAAGGTGGATAATAAGACACGTAAAGTGTATGAAAACATTCCGGCAAAGGTAATGTGGTACTTTCCAATTATACCAAGACTGCAACGACTCTTTAAGTTAAAGAGTATTTCAGAAGATCTAAGATGGCACGCAACAAGGAGGGTAACATATGGTGTTTTACATCACCCTGCAGATTCACAGGCATGGCGTACCATAGATGAAAAATTCCCCCACTTTGCTGAAGATCCAAGAAATCTACGGCTAGGAATATCGGCTGATGGGGTTGACGTCAACTCAGGAACTAGGCATCACAATGTATGGCTAGTTTTATCTGTCATATACAACCTTCCTCCATGGTTGTGTATGAAAAGAAAGTTTATCATGCTTTCGGTATTGATATCGGGATACCCGGGAAATGATATCGATGTATTTTTAGAACCGTTGGTTAATGATCTGCATACCTTATTTGAGGACGGGGTTGATACATATGATGCTTTTACAAAAGAAAAGTTTAAACTGCGTGCCGCTGTGTTATGGACGATAAATGATTACCCTGCACTTGGTACATTATGTGGCTGCCCATATAGTGGATTCAAAGGTTGTGTAGTATGTGGGAAAGATACACACTGTGTTAGGCTTTCCGCCTCATCCAAGCAAAGTTATGCTGGACACAGACGATATCTACCATACAACCATGCGTTCAGAAGGCAAACGACGGCGTTTAATGGACAAGAAGAATTTCAGCATGCTCCAACTCCATTAACTGGGGAACAAATATACAACGAGGTACAACTAATTGAAAATAAATGGGGAAAAGGCAAACGAACAAACAATAACACCTCGAATAACCAAGAATATACGAGAGGCAGAGGTGGGAAGATTACAAAGCAGAAAAGGAAAACAACAGAAGCAGAGGGTAGTGCAAGCCAAGTAAATGAACCATATTGGAAGAAATTCAACATTTGGTATCGAAAGCTAAAGTATTGGAGGCATAATGTTGTTCCACATTGTATTGACTTTATGCATGTAGAAAAGAATGTTGCTGAGAGTCTAGTCGGAACTTTGCTGAATGTTCCTCGAAAGAAAAAAGATGGAATGAATGCTCGATTGGATCTGGGATAGTTGGGGATAAAAAAAGAGTTGTTTGCTAGGAAAGAAGCAGACAAAACAACACTACCTCCAGCAGGTTACACAATAACAAATGCTNGTATCGAAAGCTAAAGTATTGGAGGCATAATGTTGTTCCACATTGTATTGACTTTATGCATGTAGAAAAGAATGTTGCTGAGAGTCTAGTCGGAACTTTGCTGAATGTTCCTCGAAAGAAAAAAGATGGAATGAATGCTCGATTGGATCTGGGATAGTTGGGGATAAAAAAAGAGTTGTTTGCTAGGAAAGAAGCAGACAAAACAACACTACCTCCAGCAGGTTACACAATAACAAATGCTGAAAAAGACATCTTTTGTGAAATGTTAAGCACATCAGGGTACCACAAGGCTATTGTTCAAATTTCTCTAGTTTGGTAAGCCAAAATGATAAGAAGCTCATTGGCTTTAAATCGTATGACTATCACATGCTAATGCAAGAGTTTTTGCCCATTGCTATACGTTCAATCATGCACCCTGATGAACTCAAATAAGTACATTTTATTATCATCATTTATCCTATTTATTTGACTTGTTTTACTTTATTATGTATGAGAATCGGTGCTTTAATGTTTACTTTAGTGATTCTCATGTAAAAACAGGTAAAAGGTGAAACTTGGCGATTTTGGACTAATTATGAAGCAAAATGAGCAAGATGTCAAAAGTCTACTGAAACCCAGAAGATGCGCCGTATCTCACTGAACAGATACGCCGCAATATCATACTTAGATGAATTCGAAGACCATTTCCTAACTTTGAAGAATGCGCCGCATGGAATTATACCATGCACCGCATACGAAACTTTGGTCAAAGAAGAAGATCAAGCTCGTTCTACTCCAGATACGCCGCACCACACCATTGACATACGGCGTATCACCATGAAGACTTCACCAGAAACAATCCAAGACAACTGAAGGACATGCGCCGCATAAAGATTCAAGTTACGCCGCATCTGATGGCGGTGTACGAATATTCCAAAATATAATAAGCATAGACCCCATGCGAAGATAAGTCAATGCGTCGCATCTGCTCATTACATGCGCCGCATCGAACCCTCAGACAGAACCTCTAAATACCCCAAGACCTAGACGAATTTTGTGTGCACCATAACCCTAAGGAGTCGAATTCAGACGAACAAGCAACACAAGACACACCCCAAAAGAAGATATTAGAGCTGTAAGAAGGTCCTGCATGTATTCAATTCATTAAGTAGTTTTGTTTTATTGTAATAGTAAGCTTTAATTCATCAGGATAGATGGCCTGTAGTTTGTGAGTACGCAAAATCAAATGCCCGCCTTAAAATTGCTTTCCCATCAATTAAATTTTATATGTTTGATGTATTTAGTGAATTTATATTAGTGCATTGATTACCTCTGTGTCTAGCTGAGCATTGCTTGGGCTGCCATACCCCTTCCTCGCCTATTTAATCCGATGTCTTTGGATAAGTAGGATATTTATAAGTAATCATTAAGGGTTTACTCGCCGATATAATGAAACCAACGAGAAAGGTTTAACTATATACACTTCATATAAAACTAGCAATAAAACAAGTAACAAGCTGCTTAATTATCAGGACAAGTCTTCTTATTGTCTCTATTATCTATCTGTGTACGTGTATGCTATTCGCTGATTCGTGCTCATTAGCTTAATTTACTGTTTAATTAATAACCAAACTGTGCCAGTCTCTCAGGCTGAATCCCTTTTCGTTAGATTAGACTGTAAAACTAACTTAGATATTAAAATACTGATTAAGATAACTAGATAATACGTTCCACTCTTAGTGATCGACACTCTGCTTACCATTATATACAAACTGACTGGGTACACTGCTCGTTAAGTGTGTGTGTTATTGATAAGCCGGCTAAATATAAATGTAAAACTTGAGTAGGCATTAACACTGCTAAACTGCAACGACACATCACGCGCATCAAGTTTTTGGAGCCGCTGTCGGGGAGTGAATTGTTATTATCTGTTAAATTGATTAGTATTTTAATTAGGTTTTTTCTTTTTATTCGGTTTTGTAGGATACTAAATAAGCTCATAACACGTTTAGTTCTTTGTGGTTTGGTTCGTTTACAAGCAAGAGAGAAAGAAAGAAATGTAGAGAGAGAAAGTTAGAGAGAGAAAGAGGATGAAGCCTTGAGAGAAAACCAAAAAAAAAGAAAATAGACTATGAGAAGGCTTACCCTCTCCAAGGATGGAGAGGGTATTTATATGTACATGGGTTTTTTCCACTTGGGCGTGCCACTTGGGCTGCGGATCAGGTATACAGTGGGTAAAGACCCGTCCTTCTTCCGCGAACTAACTACTTCTAAACTACGTTTTACTAACTAACATAACTACTACGAGCTAAACAATGCTTAATCATATCTGGGGGTGACCGAATCTTTCTCATACAAAAAAACGTATTCTTAACAATCTCCCCCTAAGGGAGGTCACCCCTGAAAATCATTCTTGAATTCTTGCATTGAGATCTTTGTAGATGCTTTTGTAGCTCGTAGTTGTTGATTGTTAATTGATGTACGACTCAAGATGACTTCCTTGATGTATATGATGATCACTTTGCTCTTCGCTCTTCATCCAAATAATTAGCTTCAAGTCATCTTTGAGTGTATGTGTCTCTTCGTGATGTTGTGATTGTCTTTGTGATGTCATGCTTACACTTTTCTGGATTATGATCTTCTGCATCAGAGTTGTGGAAGCATAGTCGAAGCCCATTCCTTGATCATGATATCTTGAGTTATGATGTTGAAGTGTAAGCAAGAGATGATGAATCTGCATCTTTTCAGCAATCGGCATCAATCGTCAACTTCTTTGTCTTTGGTGTGATTATGCCTTTCCAACATGCCCATACATCTTTGTTGAGTAGATCTCCATGGTTGAACAGTTCTGACGACTCCTTTTAGATGTTGGTATGAGCATGTGGAACTATAGTGATGGTGGTGAACATGGCAAGTTTGGTATGTTGAGCTGCATAAAATTTGGTTAGTAATAAACATACCGACACTTACAAGTTCGGACTTCGAGATCGTCAACAGCATAGTGTGAATACTTTCTCTAATCCTTACCAAGGCCGTTCCTAATCGGATGCCCTCGAAAGGGCTTTCACTGACATACCGAAGTACGCCAACGATTAGGTGAGTCGCTGGAGATCATCCCACGACTGTAAACCTTTTGGAACACCACCGTACACACTAAGCGTAACCCACAAGAGATTACCGAAGTGCCCTGCTGTCAGGGCTATTTGATGTTGACCCTGGCAGGAGTTTCCACTCAATCATTGAGAAATACATGTGTATATTCCCTCATAAGTGTTCTTGGCAGATTGCTAAGATCTGCGTAGGACTCAAAATATTACATCTGGTGTCCTTAATGTTGAACAACCAGTGTAGAAGTATCAAGTGTTTCTATGAGATCTTTAGATGCATCTCTTGGCTCTAGACTCGATAAGTGCACATAGATTATCCTATGCGGAGACTAGGGAGGGGTCTCCTGTTTCAATATCAACTCGCTCTAAGTGACAAGTCGATAGATTACACCGGTTCCCCGTGATAATGAAACAAGCTCTTTTAAGAGAACTTGAGTGGCTGGAAGGTTTAGTGCAGTGTGATGAGACGAAAAATGTTACGTTTTTAGGGGTCGGTTTGAGTCCTAATTCGTATGTTTTTGGTTTGGATTTCACCCAAAGTCGTTTCTTTTCTCATTTTAGGTACTTTTGAAGGGAAAATCACAAAAGAAGCATTTTCGGGCGTTTTCGGAGTGAAAAAGTGCAAAAAACAACAAAAACTCAAAAGACCTTGAAGATTACTGAAGGTGACGCCGTCAGGAACAAGTGAAGTCCAGAAGTGGAAAAAATACTCGTGACGGGCCAGAGAGTTCGTAGTGCAAATTGTGACGCCGTCAACCAAGGCCGTCAGATCTGGAACCAGCAATTATGACCATGTCAAGGAAGGCCGTCTGAAAACCCTAATCGCCGAGCTGACGACGTCACCTATTGGGTTGACGCCGTCAGCCCGCATTTTCTATATATATAGAACGATTTTCTTTACTTTAAAAAAAAGAACTTTGGAGAACTAGAGTCGAATTTTGGTGTGAAGAACTTTAGGATTAAACCCTAGTTCATGTATTAGTGACCTTAGAGGGTATCCTAACCCCTCTAACTTGCATGCTTAATCCAAGATAAGTCTTTATTCATACAATATGTCTATGTGTTGTGTGATTTATGCTTGTACTTGTCTTTCTTTTAACATGCTAGGCTAATTTACTTAGTGTTTGCTTAGATCTAATGAAACCTAATTATTGATTATCATGTGATGTGTATGTTGTGATTGTATTTGGATGAATGTTTCATCTACGTTAGACTAGAGAAAACTGGCTAATCTCCTATACGGTAACAAGCTTGAACGTCTTAAGAAACGTGAATCGTATGTGCGTTATCGATTTTAAGGTAGTATTTCATGCATAGGTTGCTATCGGTGAGCTCATGATAGGATGCTTGACGTATCGTCATAGAGCGAGGTAGGAACTTATAGAGTTAGGGAATTGAACGCACTCCCTACGACTTATTAGGAATACACCCGTCATCCACGCAAACTCAACATACTAATTACATGGTAAAAGATAGTTAGGGAGTAATGAAATCTAAGTAAACACTATTATCCACCACTGATTTTCTCTAAAACAAAAAAATACAAAAATATAAGTAGCTTAGAAGTAGATAACTTGGGTTAGTTGACTAGCAACTAATTCCGCCCTATCCTCCAAAACCAGAGATTTTACTGCTTTCATAAAATATAAAAATACAAAAAGAATCTTCCTCCACCCTTAGACCTAGATTAGAGTAGCCTTTAGCCTAACGAACACTATTCCCTGTGAGAGAACGATCAATCCCCCGGTACTTGCCACTACACTATACTACATCGGTCAGGTACACTGCCTGGTGGGGATTGCAAGCTTCTCGAGATCCCTCGAGAGGTAAAACGTAGTGCGTGTTGCAATCCACGCGCATCAAGTTTTTGGCGCCGCTGCCGGGGAATAGTTATTGTTTAGGTTAATTTTTATTCTTAATTAGGTCTACTCACTAGACTCCTTTCTAGTGAGATTTTGTTTTATTTTTCTAGGATCCCTTTAGTCTATCTTTTTCTTTGTGCCTTTGTTCGTAACACCTCTTCATGAGTAATATTGATCGTTTGATCCCTGTTATTCGTGTCTTCCGCCGTAGGAATTTCCAGTTACCCTACCTGCCCCCTATTGTTGAAAACGAAAACCCACCAAACCTATCACCCAATCATCACTTTGACAACCATTCTGATATGGACGAATCTGACCATGACACCGACCATGAAAATGGCCCTTTTTACTATTCGTCGGATTCCGATGAAGACCTAGGGAATGGGGAAGTAGTTGATGACCCTGAAGGGAATGAAAGAGCTAACCCTCTAAACTATATTGACCCTAGGACAAAGATTGAGAAAGATAGTTTGTTTAACATGCAATTCCCTTGCAAAATTGGATTTAGAAGCTTTGATGCTTACCTTAATTCATCTTTGCCAATGAACATCATTTCACGTGCTGAATACAATAAAATCATGGCAAATGAGTTAGAGTATCAAGGGGATAATATTATTGCTAGGGCTAAGACTTTGCATGTGTTTGTGGGGAGCTTTACCTATCAAACGGACTTTATGGTTATGGAAGATCTAAGAGAGTTTATTGATAGTAACCTTACCCAAGTTGTGTTTGGGAAGCCCTTCAAAAGGTTAACCAACTTAGATGAGAAACTAGTGGAAGGGTTAATTACCTTCTCAGATGGGGATGAGGATTTTGTTTATCAAATGCCCCGCGCACACCCTAGGTATAAAATGTTTTCTATTGAGAAGTGTAATAGGTTTCCCCCCTGTGATATATTGAGTGAGAACGATATTAGAAAAGGACTTAAGTACCCCCATGAGAAGAATAATAGGTACTTCCGCGGATGCTTAGAGCTTAATGATGATTATAAGAAGGATGAGGCGACCATTAGATGGCTCACGCTTGGGTACGTGAGCATAAGCGACACTAGATGAAGGAAGGCCTCGAGTCTAGCTACAAGACTCATTAATAAAGAAAAGCGCTTCTTGGGAGGCAACCCATGTTTTGTGTGTTTTTGTGTGTATTTGTTTCCGTATGTAAATTATATTTCTTGTTATTGATTCATGCTTCAAACTAAATTGTGAAAATGCTTTATTTTGTTTTTAACTTCGTCTTAATCACATATAAAGGTAATTCGCAAAAGCTAAGTGTAAGAGACATCCAAATCGGTTAATATAGAACGAATGAACATGAATCATAACAATGAAATTAGTTTACATATTCGTAATTGTTAGAGTCAAATGCTTGTATCGAGTCATAATGATTTTTTCTGCAGAATTCCCAGGAATTGAGACAAAGGTTTTCCAAGAAATTTTCCGGAAACTCAACTTAAACTTTCTGTCAGAACACTCTGACGGCGTCAGGAGTTAATACCTGACGACGTCAGGTGCAAAAATCTGGAATTTATTTGTTGATTAAAGTTTACTAACGGAACTTGTATGTTTGTTAAAATCTCTCTTATGAATTCCAGGAAATCTGTAGAAAAATCATTCCACAAGCATTATATCTTACTTGCTTTCTAGGTATACGTCTATATATATATGAATAATGCCGCCGATTTTACGCGAGGTTTCTTGTAGTGTTTCCATGCTAACAGGTTATTTAGGACAAGAAGATGATGCATATACTGGAAGGGAAGCTTTGATAGTTCGTCTTCTTGGAGGAGGATCTAACCGTGTTACTTCACTTGCATAAAGAACGAATCAGGGGAGTATCCGATTTCATTCTTTTAACCTTTTATCTTTTCCATTCCTTATTTTCGAACATTGGGGACAATGTTCAACTTAAGTGTAAGGGGGGTAAATAAGGGTAGATTAATGATACCTCATAGGATACCATTATGCTTGATTTTTGCTTGTTTGATAGTAATTGTGTAATAAAACTGAGAGAAACACTTGTTAGAGTAATTTTAGAGCAAATTTAAAATTTTTTACATTAATTAGGAGGGAAACTTTAGTCCTAATAAGCGTCTCATGGATAGGAGAATTTATGACTAGCACAAAAAACCGTACCACCAAAAATTTTCCACCCAAATATGTGAGGTTCACCCCTAGAATTGGTAGGAAGAGAAGCACTCAACTTTAGTGCCCATGTGTGTACCGGTAGTACTTAGATTCTAGAACTTGCGTTAGTGACCATTCCGAGTCCACAAGTGAGACTACATTCGTGTAGATTAGGATTAACTACATGATAAGAGGCGTTAGGATAACCCTTGTTTTAAACCTGTATTATAATTACATTGGCTACATTGGTCAAGTAATTCTCCCACACCTTTGCGATGTACCCATTTTTGGTACACGATACCCCTAGTACACCCCTCAGAGCCTATCCCTTTCGTTTCTAACTTTAAGCATCATACTTAAAGGAAGAATTTGTTTACAATCCACCCCCAAATGTGCAACCAAATCGCCTTAGCCTACCTAGTATGCACTCACCTTTAGTGCATTATCGTTATTTGTTAAACCCTTGTCAATTGTCTAATTGGTTACATTGTTGCTAAGTCGAGTCATATCTTGTACATATTGTTTTGGGATGATTGGGACTCATGGGTAAAGTACTAGTGTTATGGAGTAATGGGGAAGAACATCATTTATTACCCCTATATGTGCTAAACGTTTTCAAAAGTACTCCAAGTGTTTTAATTATTTCAATTCGAGTCGTAGAATAGTAAATGTAAAGTATGTAAAAGTTCAAGTGTAAGGGGAAAGCTTAATCCCCATTGATGTATTATTTTGGATGGTAGGGTAAAAAGGTATGTAAAAAAAAAAAAAAAAAAAAAATAAAA
>LBNU01037354.1:0-33281 GCA_014162995.1 Artemisia annua | reverse complement strand
AGTAAGTATTCATGCATTAGGTTGCTATCGTGGCTCATGATAGGATGCTTGGTATCGTCATAGAGTGAGGTAGGAACTATCATAGGTATAGGGAATTGACGCACTCCTACGACTTGTTAGGAAGGTACACCCGTATCCAGCGCAAGACTCAAATACTTACTTACATGGTAAAATATTGTTAGGTAGTAATAGAATCGTAAGTAAACACTTAACTCGTCCACCTGATCTTCTCCAAACCAAAATACAAAAATAATAAGTAGTATAAAAGTGATAACGTTGGGTTAGTCTTGACTAGGCAAACTAATTCCGCCCTCTCTCCAAACCATAGATTTACCTGCTTTCGATAAAATATAAAAATCAAACAATGAATCTTCCTCCACCCTTAGTTAGACCTAGATTAGAGTAACCTTTATCCTAACGAACACTATTCCCTGCGAGAGAACGATCAATCCCCCAGTACTTGCCACTACACTATACTACATCGGTCAGGTACACTGCCTGGTGGGGATTGCAAGCTTCTCGAGATCCCTCGAGAGGTAAAACGTAGTGCGTGTTGCAATCCACGCGCATCAATGGCCATGCTCTCAGTGAGTGTCAGGAGGTTTGAGAAAAAGGCTGGGAGGAAGTTCGGCTTTAAGGGAAGAGATCCAGCTAGATTTGATAGAAAGAAAGACAAATGCTATAATTGTGGTCAGATGGGTCACTTCTCAAGAGAATGCAAGGGTAGGAAGGCTGATGATGATGTGAGGTATTCTGCCTATCAGCAGAAACAAGTGGAAGCTAGAGATGCTAAAGCCATGATCTCTATGCATGAGCATGTGAACTGGAAAGTGCATGAGCCTGAAAGTGATGATGACAAGAGTAATAGTACGGAGCAGAGTGGAATGCTGGCTTGGTGTGACACAGAGGATGCGCATGATCAGTTTGCCTTTATGGGCATCTCTCAGGTACATAACTATGTCTTTGGTTGTAATGCAAAATATAATGAACTTAAGGAGTCTTATGATGAACTGAAACCTAAGTATAATGCATGCTATGTAGATCTTCAATCTCACAAAAATGCTTTAAAGACCTTAGAACAACAGAAAATTTGTTTCAAAAGAATCAGCTTGCTTATGAAGAGAAGATAAGGGTGTTAGAAAGAGATTTAACAAATGCTATAAATGAGTTAAAATATTCTGAGAAAGAAAAAGCTAAAGTAGATTTGGAAAAACAAGAATTACAAGAAAAGCTAGATACTGAGGTGGCTAGGCATAATGAATGGCTAATTTCAGGTGATAAGTTAGCTAAATTGCTCTATAATAGTAAATCTGTTAGATCTGAGATAGGTTTAGGTTTTCAAAAGTATGTTGGTGTAGAAGCTATAAATTATAGGTCTAAATCTACACCAGCAGGATTAGCAAATTATGTCAAAGAAGGAGATTTGCATGCTGTCCCTGGACCCATTAGAGGAGACCATATGCCCACCACCAAGACTACAGACTTTGATGGATCACACCATCTCTATGGCAAAAAGTCAAGTGACTTGCCAGACCCTGATTGTAACACTAATGACTTTGTCTCTTGTTCTAACAGTGACAAGTCCTCAGACCAAGGGTCTACCACATACACCAGCTGTGATTCAAGTGAAAAGTCTGACCTTCCCAAGACCCCACCCAAGCCTACACCCAAGTTTGTTAGAGTTGCTGCTGATGAACCTAGTTCAGAGACAGCTTCCATTGAAGACTTGTCATTTAATTCTCTGCAAGACAATGTTCTTAATTCTATGAAAAACAATTCTGTTAATGTTTGTGGTTTGAATACTTTTGCTTGTTCTGGAACATCTTCTATTTTGAATAAATCTTCTAAAAATAAGAAATGTTGTGTTTGTGGAAGTAAGTTTCATTTAATTAAGGATTGTAATTTTCATGAGCAGAGAATGGGTGTTTGTGCTAATCCAACTTGAACTAGACCAAAGTGGACAAATGTTATTGATATACCATCATATGTTCCACAAGAAACCCATAAAACCAGCAAACCCAATCCTGCTAATAAATCAGTTTGTGCTGATAAGTCAGTTCCTGCTGGTAAACCTGTTTTTGCTGGTAGACCTTTTCCAGCCAGTTGGAAAAGACATGTTGCTAGACCATTTTATAGACCAAATAGTTCTTATTCATAATGGGTTTTGGCTTAGTTATTATAACCCAATGTATATGGGGTAGGGGGCACCATGGGATTCTTTTGTTAAGTCCTCAGCAGGTTGTTCTGGGAACCATATGGGACCTAATTTTCAAAAAAAAAACCAAGAACAATGGTGGATCTTATATATCTAGATGGCCTAACACTTATGATCCACAAGGCAGGCTAAAGTCAGTGATGACTTGAGTCTCCAATGTATACTAATTTTTGTATATTTTAATGTTGTTGTTGTAGGAAAATCCTCTGAAAAATAAAGCAGTAGGCATAGTGGATAGTGGTTGTTCTAGAAGCATGTCAGGGAACAAAGACTTGATCCATGATTTTGTACCCATCCATCAAGGTGGCTCTGTAACTTTTGGTGGAGGAGAAGGTAGAATCACTGGGAAAGGAGCCATCAGAACTTCAAAGTTTGACTTTCAAAATGTGTACTTTGTGAAGGAACTGCATAACTTCAATTTGTTCTTAGTCTCACAAATATGTGATACCAAGAACAAAGTCTTCTTCTCTGAGGATGAATGTCTTGAGCTGTCTAAAGACTTTAAGCTTCTAGAAGATGCAAACATTCTGCTGAGAGTTCCTAGAAGCCACAATTTATACACATTCAACTTGAATGATGTCCAATCTGCGGGTGATCTAACATGTTTGGTGGCTAAAGCATCCCTGTACGAATCTACAAAGTGGCATAGAAGGATGGCTCATGTGAACTTCAAGACCATCAACAAGCTTTCAAAACTTGGTCTAGTTGATGGGCTTCTTTCCAAAATCTTCACCAATGAACACAACTGTGTTGCATGCAACAAAGGGAAGCAACACAAAGCCTCCTACAAAGCCATCAAAGCTATGAGCACCATATCAGAACCTCTTCAGTTGCTGCATATGGATCTTTTTGGTCCAACTCAAGTCAGAAGTATTGATCACAAGTCCTTCTCATTGGTAATCACTGATGACTATAGCAGGTTCTGTTGGGTATTCTTTTTTGGAACTAAAGATGAAACTTTTCCAACTCTAAAAGAATCTATAACCCTTGTTGAAAACCAACTAAACAAAAAGGTTAAATGTATTAGGTGTGATAATGTGACAAAGTTTAAAAATGCCTTGTTAATAGAACTTTGTGGGTCTAAGGGGATAAAAAGGGACTACAGCAATCCAAGAACCCCACAACAAAATGGGGTTGCTGAGAGAAAGAATAGAAACCTGATAGAGGCAGCAAGAACTATGCTTGCAGACTCTAAATTACCCACTATGTTCTGGACTGAAGTAGTAAGCACTACTTGTTATGTTTTGAATAGGGTGTCCATCACTAGACCTCATAACAAGACACCTTAAAAACTTCTCACTGGTAAAGTTGCCAGTATTACACACTTTAGACCTTTTGGATGTCATGTGACCATTCTGAATACTAGTGATCAACTAGGAAAATTTGATGAGAAAGCTGATAAGGGGTATATTGTGGGTTATTCAGCTCATAGTAAGGCTTATAGGGTATATAATATGAATGCTAAAAAGATTGAGGAAACTCTTAACCTGAGGTACCTAGAAGAAAAGCCTAATGTTCAGGGTCAGGGTCATGCCTGCTATTTTGACCTAGACTATTTGACTGATTATTTGGGCTATACTAGATATGTTTCTAACCAATCTGTAGGTACACATGAGTCTCCCACTAACAATCAAGGAGCCATGGAAGCTGACTCTGACTCTGACTCTGAGTTTGAGGAAGCAACTATAGTTGTTCCTTCTTTTCCCTCTCTTCATTTTTCAGCTACCAATGATACACATGCTTCTGATGTGGATGGTGTACATTCAAGTTATGCAGAGGCATTAGCTAGACTTCAGCAGCAAGAACATGCAGCCAAGGAAGCTGCTGATGAGCTTGGTTTTAAGTTTGCCAAAGATACTGAAGCACTCTTGAGACAATCTGCTAGTGATGCCCGCAGAAACATTGAATCTGCTGATAGCAGTCCGGTTTTTGCTGATAGTGTACCTCGTGTTCCTGCTGATTCGAATACTGCTGATGCTATTTCTATTGGACCATCCATTTCTGCTGATCCATTCCCCACTTCTACTAGTTCATCCCAAAGATTTGAAGACCCATTTGGTAGATCTTCATCCCCCACTGATCTTGGTAATCATCAACAAGCTACTGGCATTTTCAGTTCCTCTTCTTATGATGATGATTTTGTTCCTACACTGAATAATCTTTAACCCACTGTTGAAGTTAATCCCATCCCTACTAAGAGGATCCACACTATACATCCTCAAGAAAATATACTTGGAGATCCCAATGCAACGGTTCAAACAAGGAGTTCAGTCAAGAAGACACAATTTGGAGAATATGCTTTTGTTACTTATGTCATGAGTAAACAAAGAGACAATCACACAGATCAACAACATTGTATGTTTGCTTTTTTCTTATCACAAGTTGAACCAACCAGTGTAGCACAAGCACTTTCCATTGCCAGTTGGGTAGAAGCTATGCAACAGGAGATGCAACAATTCAAGAATCAAGAAGTTTTGATCCTTGTACCTCTACCTGATGGAAAGTTTGCAATTGGGACAAAATGGGTCTTGAAGAATAAAAGGGATGCTAGGGGCAATGTGGTAAAAAATAAGGCTCGATTAGTAGCACAAGGTTTAAGACAGGAAGAAGGGATTTGTTGGGTTATAAAGACAAAGTACTGCTGGAAGATCAAAGTACCGCTTCTCATAAAAGTCAAAGTGCTGCTGAAGAAAGTCAACGTGCTGCTTATTAAAGTACTGCTATGATCAAGGACTACAATGTAAAACGTTTAAGGATCATTATGTAATTCTAGAATGTTCTTTAGATTAGAGTTAGTTTACTTGTCGTTCAAGTAATGTAAACCGACTAGGGTTTTCCTTGTGCCTATAAAAGGATCCCTAGGTTGGCATTAGAGAATACGAATATAAGAATACGATATTAGAGATATTTAGGGATTGTTAGTGAATCTGTGTACGTAAGCAGGTTCAGAGTTTCAATATAATCAAAGTTCTTTGATAATTCTTCTTAGCTTTGTTCAAGTAGATTCCGCATACTTAACAGAGTTATTCAGTGTTTCATTGTTAATAGTTTAGGATTTATCCAAGATTATTAAACCCTTACAAGCTACATAGTTAGTTTGGTCAGAGTATATCGATCCAACAAGTGGTATCAGGGCTTGTGTGGAAACTCTGATTAAGAAAAAAACCTTGAAAACTAATTTAACAAACCCTAAAGATGACGACTGAAGCTGCACCACTCCCATCCATCACCTCACTCATAATTCCTATCATCAAGAAGGGAGAATATGATCTCTGGAGCATGAAGATGAGGCAGTACATTGCTATTACAGACCATGCTCTATGGGATGTAATTGTTAATTGTAATATGGTCATTGAAGAACCTGAAACAGTTCCAGGACAACCTAAACCACCTCAACCACAAGTGCCAGCAGCTACAAAAAGAAATCAAGATAAGGCTCTCAACATACTGCTGTCTGCTATTCCTGATGGTCACCTACTTAAGTTTCATGATGCTAAAGATGCAAAACAAATATGGGCCGCTATCAAGACAAGGTTTGGAGGTAATGATGCTTCCAAGAAGATGCATAGAAACTTGTTGAAGCAACAATTTGAAACATTCACTGTTANGTCAACGTGCTGCTTATTAAAGTACTGCTATGATCAAGGACTACAATGTAAAACGTGTAAGGATCATTATGTAATTCTAGAATGTTCTTTAGATTAGAGTTAGTTTACTTGTCGTTCAAGTATTGTAAACCGACTAGGGTTTTCCTTGTGCATATAAAAGGATCCCTAGGTTGGCATTAGAGAATACGAATATAAGAATACGATATTAAAGATATTTAGGGATTGTTAGTGAATCTGTGTACGTAAGCAGGTTCAAAGTTTCAATATAATCAAAGTTCTTTGATAATTCTTCTTAGCTTTGTTCAAGTAGATTCCACATACTTAACAGAGTTATTCAGTGTTTCATTGTTAATAGTTTAGGATTTATCCAAGATTATTAAACCCTTACAAGCTACATAGTTAGTTTGGTCAGAGTATATCGATCCAACAAGTGGTATCAGGGCTTGTGTGGAAACTCTGATTAAGAAGAAAACCTTGAAAACTAATTTAACAAACCCTAAAGATGACGACTGAAGCTGCACCACTCCCATCCATCACCTCACTCATAATTCCTATCATCAAGAAGGGAGAATATGACCTCTGGAGCATGAAGATGAGGCAGTACATTGCTATTACAGACCATGCTCTATGGGATGTAATTGTTAATTGTAATATGGTCATTGAAGAACCTGAAACAGTTCCAGGACAACCTAAACCACCTCAACCACAAGTGCCAGCAGCTACAAAAAGAAACCAAGATAAGGCTCTCAACATACTGCTGTCTGCTATTCCTGATGGTCACCTACTTAAGTTTCATGATGCTAAAGATGCAAAACAAATATGGGCTGCTATCAAGACAAGGTTTGGAGGTAATGATGCTTCCAAGAAGATGCATAGAAACTTGTTGAAGCAACAATTTGAAACATTCACTGTTGGTGAAAGAGAAGGTCTTGATGCTGCATATGATAGATTTCAAAATCTCCTTAGTATGCTAGAGCTATATGGAGTAGAGGTAACTGTTGAAGATGCTAACCTGAAGTTCTTAAGGAGTTTGCCATCTGTATGGCATGTGGTATCTACTATGATCAGAGGACAACCTGGTTTGGATTGTATAGACTTTGATGATCTCTACAACAACTTAAAGGTGTATGAGCATGAGATGAATGGTCAAATAAGTTCAAAATCATACAACATTGCTTTTATGTCTTCTGAAAACAGAAGCAGTACTTCCACTAAAGTACTGCTTATCCTGTTCAAAGTACAGTTGGTGAAAAACAGCATGTTAGCACAACCATGACCACTACCACTTCTTCACCTTCAAACATCATGAATTATGATGATGTTGTATGTTCCTTCTTTGCTCAAAAAGCCACTTTACCTGTTACTTATGAAGAAGATTTGTTGCAAATTGAAGAAGATGATCTAGAAGAGATTGACATAAGATGGCAAGTTGCCATGATAACTGCAAGGATCAAGAAGTTCATGAAGAAAACAGGAAGAGGTATTGACTTCAAAGCTAAACAGAGTATAGCATTTGATAAGTCTAAAATTGAATTCTTTAATTCTTAAAGGCCTGGACACTTTGCAAGGGAATGCAAGTTTGCTAAATATCAAGCAAATAAGAGGATTGAAAAACCCAAGGTTGAAATCAGGGAGGTTCCTATTACTGAAACTAAACCAAAAGCATTGGTTGCTCAAGAAAATCTATCAGAGGTTGACTGGAGTGCTGAATTTGATGATGAACCAGTAACCTACTGTACTGTTGCATTGGAAGACTGGAGCACAGCCTTTGATCAAGAACCAGGATTTGGTGCTTTGGAAATAAGAGATGTTCTTGGAAGCTTTGATGGTCTTGGAAGCTTTGATTGGAGCATAGAAAGTGAAGATGAACCTGTTCTGCTTGCTATGGTAGCCACTTCACCAAGTTCACCCACTACTCCTGAGGTATGTTCTAAGTGTAACACTGTTGAAACTAAGACCTTGATAGATCTTTGAGCCTTTGGATCGTTAGCAATGTCTATGTAATCACAAACACTCTAAAAGAGAATCTCTACTCCTTGTACTGTTTAGCGGAATTATAAGTACAAGCACAACGCAAATACTAACAATGCTTTGATCCTCTATGGATCGTTTATTATCAACTAATGATGTTCTTCTCAAAAACGTACATAATATATTAGTAAGGATTCCTTTTATACTACAAGGAACCCTAACCCTTCTTACAAGAATCAAAACATTAAAAGATATTCTACATATCTTGTCCTAGAATAAACTAAGTCTACATTCTACGGATTAACTATATCCGTAGAATCTTCTAATCCGCAGGAACACTTATCAGCAGAAACCAGTAAAGCTATCCGCAGTATCCTTTCAGCAGCATTCCTCCGCAGTAGTTTCTAGAATTCCCAACAATCCTCCCCTAATCTTGAATTTGACCTGGTTAAGTTCAAGATTCTTGATAGATCTTAACACGTCAGAATAAGAGGATTGAAGTTGAACACCAGCAGCAAAGAATCAAAACATCTACATCTATGAGTGACCAAACTTTAAACTCCAGAACTTTGCAGCAACAAATGACAGAATGTACATCAAAACATATTAGTTTCATACTATTCTCATCACATCCAGGTGTGTTAACTCTTGTGAGAGGTGAATCATTGAAAATAATGGATTTGATGTCTCTTTACCAATAGTCATCAATATTGGAGTAGCCAAATGTTTAAGTTCGAAAACTATGGTACACTGATAACCATATGCTTTTTAGTAAATCATCAACTATAAACGGATTTGAGTTGTCTTTACCTGTAGCCTTTTGCTCAGGACTAGTCAATTATTCGGTTGATTTAATTACCTTGGTTAACTGAATACCAAATATGGTTTTCCACAGCCTTTACCACAAGCCATATCCTTGTGGGCTAGTCAAATCTTTGGATTTTCAGAGAATAAGATCCATGGTGAATTGATGACCATTCAACCCTCAGCAATTAAGCATGGGTGAGTGGAGTACCCTATGGTTTTAAGCAAACCATTACAGCTATCAACAGATTTGATGTGTCTTTACCAAAGCTGTACCCTTTGGACTAGCCAACTCTTTGATGGAACAGTCAACATCATGGTGAGTTGATAACCATATAACATCATGAGATGTATCAGCAGGAACAGATTATTCAGCAGCAACATCTGTAGGAGCTTCAGGAGAAACAGAATGTGAAGCATCAGCAGTTCGTGGAGCAACATAACTAACTCTTGCTTCATTAGCCCTGGCAAGTTCAGCTGCATCATCAGCAAGCATCCTTTGAACAGCTTCTTCACTTAACCTATCTTCCTCAAGCTGCCTCTTTGTTTCTGTCTGGTAACAGGTCCTTCAGTAACCATAGGAGCCTTCCCCTTATCTGTGAACTTGGAAGACTCAGCAGGAAATGGTGTCTCAACAGGAAGAGGGAGATCAGTAGGAATAGGTGGATCAGTAGAAGTGGCCACAGATGGTACATTAAAAGAATCAACAATTTGCACATAAGAAGTACCATGACCAGACTTGAACCTCTTTGAAGGTGGTTCTTCTAGTGTTGGTTTTGATGTGCCCTTCTGACCCTGAGACATAATGTAGTTGTATGTTCTCACCAACTTGTCATGAGGCATATTCCAAACTTTCTCTTTAGTCCACCCTGAATTAAACACATCTGAGCTCATATTCTTGACCACCATCCTCATTTGATTGGTCATTTGTGCCTGTGTTAGAGGCTTATCCCTTTTTGCTTTTGNTTTAATTACCTTGGTTAACTGAATACCAAATATGGTTTTCCACAGCCTTTACCACAAGCCATATCCTTGTGGGCTAGTCAAATCTTTGGATTTTCAGAGAATAAGATCCATGGTGAATTGCTGACCATTCAACCCTCAGCAATTAAGCATGGGTGAGTGGAGTACCCTATGGTTTTAAGCAAACCATTACAGCTATCAACAGATTTGATGTGTCTTTACCAAAGCTGTACCCTTTGGACTAGCCAACTCTTTGATGGAACAGTCAACATCATGGTGAGTTGATAACCATATAACATATAACCATATAACATCATGAGATGTATCAGCAGGAACAGATTATTCAGCAGCAACATCTGTAGGAGCTTCAGGAGAAACAGAATGTGAAGCATCAGCAGTTAGTGGAGCAACATAACTAACTCTTGCTTCATTAGCCCTGGCAAGTTCAGCTGCATCATCAGCAAGCATCCTTTGAACAGCTTCTTCACTTAACATATCTTCCTCAAGCTGCCTCTTTGTTTTCTGTCTGGTAACAGGTCCTTCAGTAACCATAGGAGCCTTCCCCTTATCTGTGAACTTGGAAGACTCAGCAGGAAATGGTGTCTCAGCAGGAAGAGGGAGATCAGTAGGAATAGGTGGATCAGTAGAAGTGGCCACAGATGGTACATTAAAAGAATCAACAATTTGCACATAAGAAGTACCATGACCAGACTTGAACCTCTTTGAAGGTGGTTCTTCTAGTGTTGGTTTTGATGTGCCCTTCTGACCCTGAGACATAATGTAGTTGTATGTTCTCACCAACTTGTCATGAGGCATATTCCAAACTTTCTCTTTCGTCCACCCTGAATTAAACACATCTGAGCTCATATTCTTGACCACCATCCTCATTTGATTGGTCATTTGTGCCTGTGTTAGAGGCTTATCCCTTTTTGCTTTTTCTTTCTTCTCATCCTCCTCCTTTTTATTCCTTCTCAACAGAGCAATAATACCATCAGAAGAAACATTATCTCCAAGTAGATCTTNAGTCCACCCTGAATTAAACACATCTGAGCTCATATTCTTGACCACCATCCTCATTTGATTGGTCATTTGTGCCTGTGTTAGAGGCTTATCCCTTTTTGCTTTTTCTTTCTTCTCATCCTCCTCCTTTTTATTCCTTCTCAACAGAGCAATAATACCATCAGAAGAAACATTATCTCCAAGTAGATCTTTGGCAAGTGAGGTATTGGAAGCAATCTGAGCCCCAATATGCATCCAATCAGCCTCATTAAAGTCTGAAACTTGATCATCCAATTCTCTCCTTCTGTCAGGTGGACAAGTAGAAACATATGTAGCCTTTGCCCTGGCAATCTCTACCTCAAACTGTGCTTGTTGTTGCTGAGCCAAAGCTTCACTCTTCATGAGATCTTCATGTTCTTTGAAGAGCCTTTCTTGAGCAAGTATTTCTGCTTCAATTATCTTATCTGAACCAAGATCTTGATCAACCAGATCAACATGCTCTTCTTCAGCAGAAACAAAGGTATCAGCAGAAGATGTAGCAGACTGATGTGCAGGAGAAGTTAGCTTTGAAGGGTCAGTAGTAACTCCAGAAACACTCACACCTTGAAGATCAGTGGTAGGAGCTTCATTAGAAACCTCAAATGTTCTTCCATACATAAAGATAGGAGGATCCTCTCCTGAAGGAGCAGCAGTAGATGGCTCTGGAACTGTAGAAGTAGGACCAATATCAGTGGCAACACCATCAGCAGGATCTACATCCATGGATTGCCCAATATCAGCAGTAGATGGTGCATCAGCAGAATCAACAACTGGTGCAGAAGTTGCACCCCTACTCTTACTAAAGAACTGCTCACTCTGAACCTTGATGGGAATCTTGTTCTTTTGAATGTCAGCAGCTGTAAGTGGCGGAGAGGGAGTGAGGTTAACTTCAGTAGCTGCAGCCAACATATGAAGAGAATCAAGAGACACAGATTCCTTTGCTGGATTGTCTGCAGGAACCTCCAGTTCATCCTCTGATTCAACCACTAACTTCCTTTTCTTATTGGTCTGAAGCTGATCTTCCAAGTTCTGAACCCTGTGTGTTAATACACTGATTTGACCTCCAAGATCTGCTGTGGTCTGAGTGAGTTCCCTTTCCAAATCACCAACTTGTGTGACATACCTGTTAAGCAACTCATAGACTTTGGTTAGTGATATAAGGTCCTCAGCTGTACCAACAGGTATACCAGTGGTTTTGGGAGCTTCATTGGACCTGGTAGGAGACACATGAAAAGCATCACCAGTAGTGGTGGTATCAACAAAGGACTCTCTAGTTGGACTAGAGGGATGTTGTCCTGTGAATATAGGTGTCTCATTATTGGGCTCAACAACAAATGGTCCTATAAACTCATCACTATGGTCAAGTTGGACAGTGAAGGGTGTCTCATCCTCATTCCTATGGTCAACAGAATCCTCACCAGCAGGATTGACTAGTTGCAGAGAAGCAGCAGGTTGCTCATGAGGAGTATCTACAGGATGATCATCAGCAGCTGCTGATGCAGATGCTTCAGTAGCTTCAGATGAACCAACAACCCCAGCTGCTGATGCACTTGCATCAGCAGTTTCAAGAATGGGTGGAATACTATCCTCAGCAGCATGAGGGCTGGGTGGATCACCACCTTCAGCAGCACCAGCATTGCCACCAGCCAACATAGCTGGTGTTAGAGGCCAATGTGCACCAGTGTATTGACTATTCAAGCTTGAAAAGACTTTAGAGGTCAACTCGAGAATAGGTCTATGTGTTCTATCACGTGTTTCTATACCTATTATGATTTGAAGGAACCTAGGGTACATATAAAACTTGTTCTTATCAGCATTAATATTACTAATCATACCCTGAAAGATAAATCTAGAAAAGTTAAAATTTGTACCCTGTGATATACAAGCAATAGCACATGCCAGATATGTAGAGAATTGATCCAATCCTTCAGTCTTATTACTTACATACTTTAACAAAGTATGCACCAGAAACTTCCATTTAGGACAAAGGAGTTTCTTATTCCATGCTTTCTTTCCATAACCCTGATAGCCAATAGCCTGTAATGCAGGAAGTATCAGTGCCTTATCTTCATGATACTCACCATCTGCATCTTTCATTTAAAGTTTTGTGCGTATCAAATACTCAGTTTCATACTCTTTCCTATCAATGGTGGCAAGAATCCTTGTGTTCTCATCTCCTACTGTGGCAGTATCCCAAAATTGCGTAACCAATGATTCACACACAAGTGTGGGATAGTGTGTGAGCGAAAAATTAAGATTAGACCGCTTCAAGAACTCTACCATTGGATCAAATAATTCTTTCCATTTTGCTTTGCCCAGAAATGCGATTTGATTATGGTCACTTTTGAAGACTAGTTCGGCCATGAGTGGTTTTGAGAATAGAATGAATTTGAGAAGTTGAGAAATGGGTTTGAAGTTATAACGAGTGGGAAGGTGTTATTTTGAGTGTGGGATTCACACGATTGGTTATTTAAGGAAGTTACCAAATCGTGGGAGGTAATTGACAACGAATCTTGGAAAGAATCGTTTGACCAATTTTGACTTTATAACTTACCCAAAATAAAACCCAAAAGTGTACTCATCAGTAGAATGGAAAAGTCAATCCGTAGGATCGTATGGTCAATCCGTAGAATCAAACCATCAGCAGAATTGAAAAGTAAATCCGTAGAATCTTATGGTCAATCCGCAGAATCAAACCATCAGCAGAATATATACAGGCTGTCATCCATAAATACCCATTGAACCGAATCCTCATTAAATGCCTTAATTACTTAATCAGGTCTATAAATAACCCTCAAATCACACTTAATCACCATCAACCAAACACAATTTCTCATAAGTAGCACTCATGAATCCAATAGNTTCCCATCTGCATCTTTCAGTTGAAGTTTCGTGCGTATCAAAGACTCAGTAACTTCATACTCTTTCCTATCAATGGTGGCAAGAATCCTTGTGTTCTCATCTCCTACTGTGGCAGTATCCCAAAATTGCGTAACCAATGATTCACACACAAGTGTGGGACAGTGTGTGAGAGCAAAATTAAGATTAGACCGCTTCAAGAACTCTACCATTTGATCAAATAATTCTTTCCATTTTGCTTTGCCCAGAAATGCGATTTGATTGTGGTCACTTTTGAAGACTAGTTCGGCCATGAGTGGTTTTGAGAATAGAATGAATTTGAGAAGTTGAGAAATGGGTTTGAAGTTATAACGAGTGGGAAGGAGTTATTTTGAGTGTGGGATTCACACGATTGGTTATTTAAGGAAGTTACCAAATCGTGGGAGGTAATTGACAACAAATCTTGGAAAGAATCGTTTGACCAATTTTGACTTTATAACTTACCCAAAATAAAACCCAAAAGTGTACTCATCAGTAGAATGGAAAAGTCAATCCGTAGGATCGTATGGTCAATCCGTAGAATCAAACCATCAGCAGAATTGAAAAGTCAATCCGTAGAATCTTATGGTCAATCCGCAGAATCAAACCATCAGCAGAATATATACAGGCTGTCATCCATAAATACCCATTGAACCGACTCCTCATTAAATGCCTTAATTACTTAATCAGGTCTATAAATAACCCTCAAATCACACTTAATCACCATCAACCAAACACAATTTCTCATAAGTAGCACTCATGAATCCAATAGAAATATCCTCTGATTCCTCTTCAGCTTCTTCGGACCGTTACATTCCTCCTCCACCACCACCACCAATGCCTTTTAGACGAAGGCGTGGTTGGAGAACCAAGGAGGAAGCACGCAAAAGGAGACATGATGTACCAGCTCCTCCTTCTCCACCACCACCACCATCACCATCACTTCCTTCTTTATCCTCTGACTCAGATACCCCTGATAAGACAGGGCGTATGGAGTTGTTGTTTCTTGAGGATTTGGATGAAGGGCCTTCTGAGCCACCACCTCTTTCAAAGCTTCTGACAAAGGAGATTGAGCGAGTTATGGCTAGGATGAGCCAGATACCAGTTCCTCAATCTGCAAAGAAGTTGCCAAAACCACCTCCACAGGTAATAGGGCTTGTGTGCAAGAAGCTATGGACTTCTGAAACAAGGCCCAAAGATGTTGAGAAGGTGCTGAGGAAAAAGGGGCTGGTTAAGGCACATCTGATCCCAACGGCAAAGGGAAGAGAAAACAGGATTAAGTGCTAAGATTTGTTCAGTCTTTTGAGTAAGTTTCTCGGATGTGTTCAGTCTTTTGAGTACGAGGGTCAATACATATGAAGAGAACAAGACTGAGACACCCGTTGACAAGCTTGTTGCATGGAAAGCTTTATTTTGTACCCTCAAAGGGAATAGAAATCAGGATTAGGTGCTAAGATGTGTTCAGTTGTGTTTGTTTAGATGTTAGGATTTGACTGTAACTTCTTTTGGTGAAAATGAATGAACTTATAATTTATCTCTTTGTTGTCATTCATCTTGTTTTATGCATAAGGTAGATACTTCTGAAAGAATCAAAAATATGTTATCAGCAGGAACTACACTCCGCAGAAACACCTTTTAGCAGGAACTGTAAAAACTATCCGTAGGAACCATTTGATCAGCAGAATCATCCTCAGTAGTATTGTGCAAAAATATCTTTAGGAGAAATCTTAGAGCATTTATTCTACCACCTAATACGCATTTATGGACTTACACTTTGACTTTTGCCTATAAAACAGATCCAAACTTTTCACCAATCTAATTATCCACCAATAACAAGAACCATGAGCTCAAAACCCCAAATTGTTGAATCTTCATCTGATGCTTCAAACCTCAATGAATCACCAACAAGGAGCACAGATGAATCCCCAGATGCAGAAAAGAACCAGATTCCCAAAAAGTCATCCAAGAAGAAGATGAATGATGTTGGATCATCAAGCACAGTTCCCAATCCGGCCATGTCACCTGAATCTTCAGAAGACTCCAATCCTTGGATTCCTCTCCAACCACCTGCAAGAGAGCTCATATCACCCTTCCTGTGTACTTCCTCAGATGAGGATGAACCCCAAGATCAAGCTCCTTCAACTCCAACAGGATCAGCAGAGAATTCTTCCAAACCTCCAAATTGGGGGTTTGATTCAGACCTCTCTGATGATGATGGGAAGGGGAAAGGAAAGGTGGAGTAGTGTCAGGGTTAGAGTCATGTTTCAATTTTGTCAGGGTCTGTAGAATCACCATCTTTTGTAATAAGCTTTTGATGATAAATGAATTTACTTTCCCCTTAACAATCACTTTGATGTTTGTTCCCTGAGTACACTTGATTAATTTGATTTTACTGATATGAGTTAATGCTACGGATGCACTTCCAAAACATCAGCAGAAATGTTATCAGCAGCAATATTATCAGCAGAAACAGTAACCTCAGCAGAAACATACATCAGCAGAATCAGCTTAGCTGCAAAACAAACACACAGACCAAAACACACAAACCAATCTAATCCAAATAATTGTTAGTATATACAACAAGTAACCTGCAAAACAAAGTTAGTAAATATACAAAATACATTTTCTACAAATCCTCCCCAGAGGCATATGCCTCCCCTTAGGCCTATGCCTCCCATCAAACACAGCATTCAAGGGTTAACCATCCCAATATGGACCACTAAGTGATTAAACCTAGGTCCATCAAACGCCTTTGTTAAAAGATCAGCCACATTATCATCTGTATGGATTTTAAGCACCTGAATTAAGTGTTTCTCATTTGCATCCCTAATAAAATGGTGCCTAATTTCAATGTGCTTAGTTCTATTATGATATACTGGATTCTTAACAATGCATATGGTACTTTGGTTATCAATAAAGATTTTAGTGTTCATGAAATTGAACCCATAATCAAGTAGTTGATTTTGTATCCAAAGAACCTGGCCACAGCAGTTAGCAGCAGCAACATACTCTGGTTCAGTAGAAGAATTGGCCACAATTGTTTGCTTCTTGCACTGCCAAGATATTAACCTTCTTCCAAGGAATTGACAACCTCCAGTAGTGGATTTTCTATCCAAATTAGCACCTGCATAATCACTGTCACTGTAGGCTTCCAGTACAAAAGGAGACTCTCTTGGGTACCAAAGACCAAGTTTGGGTTGGCCTTTAAGATACTTAAAAATCTTCTTCACTGCATTGAGATGGGAAGTCAAAGGTGTGAATTGGTGCCTAGAACAAGCACTCACAGCAAATGTAATGTATGGCCTTGAAGCTGTCAGATACATAAGTGACCCAATCATAGACCTATACATGTGAACATTGACAGGAAGATCTGCTTCAAGGTTATTCTTAGTTTTGGGGGTTTCATATGGGGTAGTTGCAGTCCTAACATTCTCCATATCAAACTTCTGAAGAATGTCCTTCACATACTTCTCTTGAAGGATGAAGATACCATCAGGCTTTTGCTGCACTTGTAGACCCAAAAAGAAAGGCATCTCTCCCATAGCACTCATCTGAAATTCACCCTTCATCAAGTCCTCAAATTCTCTACACCAGGCTTCCTTAGTTAATCCAAAGATGATGTCATCCACATATACTTGCACAAGAATGATATCCCTTGAATTCTTCTTGATAAAGAGAGTCTTATCAATGGCTCCTCTTCTGTAACCATGTTTCAGCAGGAATGTAGATAGCCTAGCATACCAGGCTCTTGGTGCTTGATGAAGTCCATAGAGAGCTTTCACAACTTTGTACACATGGTTAGGATGCTCTGGGTCTTCAAAACCTTTAGGTTGAGTAAGATATACTTCTTCTTCAATCTCCCCATATAGAAAGGCACCCCTCACATCCATTTGATAGACCACAAACCCCGTATAAGAAGCAAAGGCCAAAAATATTCTAATGGCCTCAACCCTAGCCAATGGTGCAAATACCTCATCATAATCAATCCCCTCTTCTTGTCTAAAACCTTGAGCTACTAGTCTAGCCTTATTTTTAACCACAATGCCCCTAGCATCCCGTTTATTCTTCAAGATCCACTTTGTCCCAATTGCAAATTTTCCATCAGGTAGTGGTACAAGAATCCAAACCTCTTGATTCTTGAATTGTTGCATTTCCTCTTGCATAGCTTCTACCCAACTGGCAATGGAAAGTGCTTGTTCTACACTTGTTGGTTCAACCTGTGATAAGAAACAAGCAAACATACAATGTTGTTGATCTGTGTGGTTGTCTCTTTGTTGAGCCATGACATAAGTAACAAAAGCATATTCTCCAAATTGTGTTTTCTTCACTGAACTCCTTGTTTGAACTGTGGCATTGGGATCTCCAAGGATGTTCTCTTGAGGATGTATAGTGTGGATTCTTTTGGTAGGGATGGGATTAACACCAACAGATGGTTGGAGATTGTTCAGTGTAGGAGCAAAATCATCATCATAAGAAGAGGTACTGAAAATGCCAGTAGCTTGTTGATGATTACCAAGATCAGTGGGGGATGAAAATCTACCAAAAGGGTCTTCAAAGCTCTGGGATGGACTGACAGTAGTGGGAAAGGGATCAGCAGAAGTGGATGGTCCAGCAGGAACAGCATCAGTAGTATTCAGATCAGCAGGAACATGAGGTACTTTGTCAGCAAAAACAGGACTACTGTCAGCAGATTCTATGTTTCTGTGGACATCATTAGCAGATTGCCTCAAGAGTGCTTCAGTATATTTAGAAAACTAAAAAGCAAGTGCATCTGTAGCTTCTTTGGCTGCATGTTCTTGCTGCTGAAGTCTAGCTAATGCCTCTGCATAACTTGAATCTATGCCATCCACATCAGAAGCATGTATCTCATTTGAACCTGAAACATGAGGAGAGGGAAAAGAAGGAACAACAACAGTTACTTCCTCTAACTCAGAGTCAGAGTCAAAGTCAGCATCCACGGCTCCTTGATTGTTAGTGGGAGACCCATTTGTACCTGCAGATTGGTTAGAAACATATCTAATATAACCCAAAGAATCAGTCAAATAATCTAGGTCAAAGTACCAGGCATGACCCTGACCTTGAACATTAGGCTTTTCTTCCAGGTATCTCAGGTTAAGAGTTTCCTCAATCTTTCTAGCAGACATATTATACACCCTATAGGCCTTACTATGAGCTGAATAACCCACAATATATCCCTCATCTGCTTTCTCATCAAATTTGCCTAATTGATCACTAGTGTTCAAAATAGTCACATGACAACCAAAAGGTCTAAAGTGTGTAATACTGGGAATTTTACCAGTGAGAAGTTCATAAGGTGTCTTGTTATGAGGTCTAGTGATTGATACCCTATTCAGAACATAACAAGCAGTGCTTACTGCTTCAGTCCAAAACATAGTGGGTAATTTAGAGTCTGCAAGCATAGTTCTTGCTGCCTCTATCAAGGTTCTATTCTTTCTCTCAGCAACCCCATTTTGTCGTGGGGTTCTTGGATTGCGATAGTCCCTTTTTATCCCTTTAGACCCACAAAGTTCAATTAACAAGGCATTTTTAAACTTTGTCCCATTATCACACCTAATACATTTAACCTTTTTATTTAGCTGGTTTTCAACAAGGGCTATAAACTCTTTTAGAGTTGGAAAAGTTTCATCTTTAGTTCTCAAAAAGAATACCCAGCCAAACCGGCTATAGTCATCAGTGATTACCAATGAGAAGGACTTGTGATTAATACTACGGATTTGAGTTGGACCAAAAAGATCCATATGCAGCAGTTGAAGTGGTTCTGTAATGGTGCTCAGAGCTTTGATGGATTTGTATGAGGTTTTTTGTTGCTTCCCTTTGTTACATGCAACACAGTTGTGTTCATTGGTGAAGATTTTGGAAGGAAGTCCATCAACTAGACCAAGTTTGGAAAGCTTGTTGATGGTCTTGAAATTTACATGAGCCATCCTTTTATGCCACTTTGTAGATTCATCTAGAGATGCTTTAGCCACCAAACATGTTAGATCACCTACAGGTTGGACATCATACAAGTTGAATGTGTATAAGTTGTGTCTCCTTGGAACTCTCAGCAGAATGTTTGTATCTGCTGGAAGTTGAAAGTCTTTAGACAGCACAAGACATTCATCTTCAGAGAAGAAGACTTTGTTCTTGGTGTCACAAATTTGTGAGACTGAGAACAAATTGATGTTTTGCAGTTCCTCACAAAGTACACATTCTGAAAGTCCAACTTGGGTGTTCTGATGGTTCCTTTCCCAGTGATTCTACCTTCACCTCCACCAAAAGTTACAGAGCCACCATGTTCAATAGGCACAAAGTCATGTATTATGTCTTTATTCCGTGACATGCTTCTTGAACAACCACCATCCACTATGCATACTGCTTTACTTTTAAGAGGATGTTCCTACAACAACAACAAAAAATAATATACAAAAATTAGTATGACTTGAGTCTGCCTTGTGGATCATAATTGTTAGGCCATGGAGATATATAAGATCCACCATTGTTCTTGGGTCTGTTTTGAAAATTTGGTCCCATATAGTTCCAAGAACTGACTTATCTGCAGAAACTGATTTATCAGCAGGATTGGATCTGCTGGTTTGGGAAGTTGCTTGTGGAACATAAGGGGGTATATTAGTAACATTTTTCCACATTGGTCTAGGTCTTGTCTGTTTAGCATACACACCCATTCTCTGCTCATGAAAATTACAATCCTTAATCAAATGAAATTTACTTCCACACACAAAACATTTCTTCTTTTTAGAAGATTTATTCAAAATAGAAGATGTTCCAAAACAAGCAGAAGTATTCAAACCACAAACATTATCAGAATTGTTTTTCACAAAATTAAAAACATTGTCTTGCAGAGAATTAAATGTCAAGTCTTCAAGTGATGCTGTGTCAGAACTTGGTTCATCAGCAGCAACTCTAACAGACTTGGGTGTATGCTTGGGTGGGGTCTTGGGAAGGTCAGACTTTTCACTTGAATCACAACTGGTATAAATGGTAGACCCTTGGTCTGAGGACTTGTCACTGTTAGAAAAAGAGACAAAGTCATTAGTGTTACAAGTAGGGTCTGGCAAATCATTGGACTTTTTGCCATAGAGATGGTGTGATCCATCAAAGTCTGAGGTCTTAGTGGTAGGCATGTGTTCTCCTCTAATAGGTCCATTGACAGCATGTAAATCTCCTTCTTTTACATAATTTGCTAACCCTGCTGGTGTAGAGTTCTTTATATAATTGATTGCCTCTACACCAACATACTTCTGAAAACCTAATCCTATCCCAGATGTTACAGATTGACTACTATAGAGTAATTAAGCTAACTTACCACATGAAATTAGCCATTTATTATGTCTATCCACCTCATTATCTAGCTTCTCTTGTAATTCTTGTTTTTCTAAATCTACCCTAGCTTTTTCTTTTTCAGAATATTTTAACTCATTTAAAGCATTAGTTAAATCTCTTTCCAACACTCTTATCTTTTCTTCATAAGCAATCTGATTCTTTTGAAACCATAATTTCTGTTGCTCTAAGGTTTTTAAAGCATCTTTGTGAGCTTGAAGAGCTACAAAGCATTCATTGTACTTAGGTTTCATGTCATCATAAGCTTCCTTAAGATCATTATATTTATCATTACAACCAAAAACACAGTTATGTACCTGAGAGATGTCCATAAAGGCAAACTGATCATGCTCATCCTGTGTGTCACACCAAGCCAGCATGCCACTCTGCTCAGTATCATGACTCTTCTCATCATCACTTTTAGGCTCATGTATCTTCCAGTTCACATGCTCATCCAGAGATATCATTGCTTTAGCTTCTCCAGCTCCAACCTGTTTCTGCTGATAGGCAGAATACCTTACATCATCATCATTCTTCTTACTCTGGCACTCTCTGGAGAAATGACCGAATTGACCACAATTGTAGCACTTGACCTTCTTTCTATCAAATCTAGCTGGATCTCTTGCTTTTAAGCCAAACTTCCTCCCAGCCTTCTTCTCAAATCTCCTGACATTCACTGAGAGCATAGCCATCTGCCATTTCAGGTTCATCTCCTCCAAATCCAATGGGTCAACTTGATCAAAATCCTCATAGGTAAGTTGCTGCAGATCTTCATACTCATCAACAAAAGACTGAAGCATGTCTTCCATCACATTACTAGACTGGGAGTGAGATGTTTGTCTAGAAGTGACGTAGGAGGTTGATGATGCTGATGAAGATGGGCTTGCAACAGAAGTCAACTTATTGGACGTGGTGCTCACAAAAGCTGAGTAAGTGGGAGTGGATGAACGAGTGTGAGTTCGAACATCAGGCTCAAGACTTTTGAGCTTGTTGTAGAGATCATCAAAGGTGAGGTTATCAAGCCCACCTTTAGCTTTGAGGGCAATACTGACTTGCAACCATGATGGAGGTAAAGATCGTAGAAACTTGGCATTGCAGTCTTCATTGTCTGGTTTTGCCTTCATCTGGTTTAACTGACTCAGAATTCTCTGAAATCTGTCATAACCCTTGTGGATTCCCTCTTCCTCTGAGATCTGGAACTCCTGTAACTGTTGTTTGAGCATGGATCTCTTCATCCTCTTTGATTCCTCATTGCCACCAAACCTTGCTTTAATAGCCATCCATATGTCCTTTGCATCGTCCATGTAGTGGAAATCACCTATATGTTCATCTGGAATAGCTTGAAGGAGAATAGTTCGAGCCTTGTTCTCTCTTTGAACTGATAAAACTTTTTCAGCAGATGTAGGAGCCACAAAGGTCAGATGACCATCAGCATCTCTGGTGGTCTTCCTTAAATTGTTACCATTAAGAACTACCTGCCACATATTGAAATCAATATTAGTGATCCAATTCAGCATCTTCATGGCCCATAAGTCATAATCCTCCTTCTTGAGATAGGGAAATTTTGCATTGCTGTTGGTGAGATTGAGTTGATGTAGTGTTGTAGCATTGATTGGTTGAGTGACTTCTGAATCATCAGATGATCCTGGCATGGTGTTGATTGCAAGAGTTGGAAAAAGAAAGTTGTGTAAATATCACAGAGACTCCCCCGAGGCTCTGATACCACTTGTTGAAACTAAGACCTTGATAGATCTTTGAGCCTTTGGATCGTTAGCAATGTCTGTGTAATCACAAACACTCTAAAAGAGAATCTCTACTCCTTGTACTGTTTAGCGGAATTATAAGTACAAGCACAACACAAATACTAACAATGCTTTGATCCTCTATGGATCGTTTATTATCAACTAATGATGTTCTTCTCAAAAACGTACATAATATATTAGTAAGGATTCCTTTTATACTACAAGGAACCCTAACCCTTCTTACAAGAATCAAATAACAGTAAAACATTAAAAGATATTCTACATATCTTGTCCTAGAATAAACTAAGTCTACATTCTACGGATTAACTATATCCGGAGAATCTTCTCATCCGCAGGAACACTTGTCAGCAGAAACCAGTAAAGCTATCCGCAGTATCCTTTCAGAAGCATTCCTCCGCAGTAGTTTCTAGAATTCCCAACAAACACTCTTTATCAAAAGGTGCTTAATGATTATGTGACTGAAAGAGATAACTTTAGGAGGGCTAGGGGTGAGATAGCTGGCTATCAATTGACTTTGGAGTCAATGGAAGCCAAAATAATCACTCATGAAAATAATGAACTGGCTTGGGCAGAAAAATATCAGCAACAAGACTATCAATTAAAATTTAGTGAATGGAAGTTAGGATGTAAGATGTCTGAGTTAGAAAAAGTTACTAAAGAAAGAGATGAGTTGCTAGAAATGTTTGCTAGTTGGAAAGAGTCTGGTCTGTCACATGTCAGTTTTGTTGAAAAACAAAGAAGATCACATATTAAAACTGGACTAGGTTTTGGTATGGAATACAGTAGTTCAGAAGAAAACTCAGATAGTGATAAGGAACAAGGTAGTTTAGAAGAGATCTCAACTAGTGAATTTGAAACTTGCTCAGAAGAAAACACATCTAGTAATGAGGAACCCACTAGTCAAACACCTCCTGAGTATAAGAAAAATGAGGGGTATCATGCAGTTCCTCATGCCAGTGGAAGTTTTCTGCCACCTAGAACAGATGTCTCTTGTTTTGGAGTAGATAATCTAGAGTTTAGGAAAAAGCTTAAAAGTCAATCTAATTCAAGTCCATCTGAAGAAAAAGTTGAGATAATTAAACCTCGCCATGAGAATCCTGAGGATGATAACAATAAAAGGAATGTTAGGGATTCAGGATTTGGAAACAATGATAAAAGGTTTCATAAAGTCTTTTCAAACAAGCAGTACATTCAAACTTTTCTCAAACTACTGCTAGTCATTCAGTAGTACCTTCAAGAAACTCTTTTCAAAATACTGCTAACTTTAGAAAACCTTTTAATCATTCATCTAGAAGTCATGATAGTTTTGGCCATAGAACTCAAAGTAGAGGATTTGGGATGATGAATCAAAAATTATGTTTTGTTTGTTATAGTCCTACTCACTTGATTAAAGATTGTAACTTTCACTCAGAATATTTAAGTCAATATCCAAAGATCAAATCTGCTAACCATAGGCCAAAAGAGACTAAACCAGTTTGGAACTATTCAAGTAGGGTCAACCATAGTAATTTCACAAAAGACTATAGGTACCCTCATCAGAAAAGACCTTTTTCCAAACCACCAGTACTTCAAGGCAACACTTTTCAAAGTACTGGCAAGCCCAAAACAGTATCTTCACAAAGTGCTGTTAGGAAGTTTTAACCCAGTCAAGGTACTACTAATGTAAGACCAAGGAGATCCAGTTACACTCAATCTAGAAGGCCTTACACCTCAGATAGAGTACCTAAACCACAGAGCTCAAAACAAAGTGTTAAAACCATGTGGGTCAAGAAAGAAAGTGCTGCTGGGGGGAAAACAGTACTTTCAGAATGTGTAGGTGAAAAGGAAAATCTTGTTGTAAAAGAAAGTTATGTTGAAAACACAGAACAAGTTTTGGAACAAAAGAAAGTAATTGATCATGTTTTAAAAAACAGTGGAGATTACATACTTAAAGAATTTAAGTATGTCTCTCCACAAGGGGAACACAAGTCAGTAATGGCTTGGGTTCCTAAAAGAAACTAACTTTCTCATTATTGTGCAGGGCAACCCAGAAGAGGAGCTTAAAGATCATTTAATTGTTGATAGTGGTTGCTCTGGAAGCATGACAGGAGACAAGGAGCTACTGTCAGATTTTAAGACATATTATGGAGGAAAAGTTGCTTTTGGAGATGATCCTGAAGGAGGAAGAATTACTGGCAAAGGAACCATCAAGACAGGATGTATTGATTTTGAGAATGTTCATTATGTAAAGGAGCTTAAGTTCAATCTTTTGTAAGTATCTCAGATTTGTGACAAGAAGCACCCTGTGTTATTCACTGACACAAAATGTCTCATTCTCTCTCCTGAGTTTAAGTTTGTAGATGATCACTTGGTAACACTGAGAGCACCAAGAACCATTGATGTGTATAGTATTGATTTAAAGAATATCAACTCTACTGAAAGAGCAACATGTTTAGTAGCAAAGGCAACACTTGAAGAAGCACATCTATGGCATAGAAGATTAGGTCATGTGAATTTCAAGAATATCAACAAGCTGGTTAAAGGCAATCTAGTTAGAGGTTTACCTTCTAAAACTTTCAAGACTGATCATTCATGTTTGGCTTGCAAGAAGGGTAAACAACATAAAGCTTCATGCAAAAACTTGAGGAAAGAACTGTCAGAGAGCCTTTGGAGTTGTTGCACATGGATCTATTTGGACCTGTTTCTGTTTCAAGCTTAAACAAGAAGAAATACTGCTTAGTTGTAACAGATGATTGCGGTAGATTTTGCTGGGTCTTTTTTTTGGGATTTAAAGATGATACTTTTGATGCTATTCATGATCTTATAATAGCCCTTGAAAATCAATTGAGACTCAAATTTAGAGGTATTAGATGTGATAATGGGACTGAATTCAAGAACAAGTTAATGGATGAATTTTGTGCTAAGAAAGGGATTAAGAGGGAGTTTAGTATTGCTAGAACTCCAAAGCAGAATGGTGTTGCAGAAAGGAAGAATAGAACACTTATAGAAGCAGCAAGAACAATGCTTGCAGATTCTTTATTACCTATTCAATTTTGGGTTGAAGCTGTAAGTGCTGCTATGTGTTGAATAGAGTATCAGTGACTAAACCTCAGATGAAGACACCTTATTGGTTGCTTATGGGTAAGAAACCAAATATTCGTTTTCTAAAACCTTTTGGATGCTCTCTGACTATTCTCAATACTATTGATTCTCTGGGAAAATTTGATGGTAAGTAAGAAGAAGGATACTTATTGGGTTATTGTACCGATAGCAAAGGTTTTAGAGTATACAACAGGGTCACCAAAAAGGTTCAAGAATGTCTTCATGTTGATTTTCTGGAAGATCAACAAAATCAAAAAGGAAAAGGTCCTGATTGGTATTTTGATCTTGATAGTTTGACTCCTTCTATGAATTATGTGCCTGTCAGAGAAGAAAATCAAGTTGTTCACAAGGAAGAATATTCACAATATATTGTTCATGGAGTCCCTGTTAGATCAGAAGATGTTACTGATGAAGAGCCTATAACCACTGAGAAGAAGCAAAGTACTATTGAACCAACTTCTGTACTCTCTAATGAAGATCAAGCAATTCAAGATGAACTCAATAGGATGTTCTTTCAAGAAACACTAGCTAAGTCCTATGAAGATGATTAAAGGAGAGCCTATTAAGCTGCAAAGAAACAGGGTAAATTCAAAAAAAATACTCACAGTACTTTGGATGACAGTACTTTGGATCACAGTACTTTGGATCAAAGTATTGCTGACCCAATTGTGAGTTCTACTACGGATTTCAATGATCCTAACATGCCTGAATTAGTAGACACTGATGATGAGTTGGAAGATGAAGGTATTTTCTCAAATTCCCATGATGATCTTGACTTCACAAATTTGGGTAATGATCTTGAAGTTCCATCAATTCCTACATTAAGAATTCATAAAAATCATCAAGTGGATCAAATCATTGGACCTTCAACTTCAGGAGTGCTCACAAGAACAAAAGCTAAAAGTTTTTCACAGCAACATAATGCTTTACTTAGCTTTTTTTATAAACAAAACAGGATGAATCATAAGGACCAACAAACATGCCTGTTTGCCGACTTTATATCTCAAGAAGAACCCAAGAATATAGCTCAAGCTTTAACTAAAAAGAGTTGGGTTGAAGCTATGCAAGAAGAACTTCTACAATTTAAGCTTCAAGAAGTTTGGGTACTATGTGATTTACCAGATAGCAAGAAGGTAATTGGTACAAGATGGGTTTTCAGAGTTAAAAGGGATGAAAGAGGAAATGTTATCAAGAACAAAGCAAGACTGGTAGCACAAGGATACAGACAAGAAGAAGGAGTAGACTATGATGAAGTGTTTGCTCCTGTAGCAAGAATTGAAGCTATAAGGTTGTTTCTTGCTTTTGCATCATATCTGAAATTTCTAGTTTATCAAATGGATGTCAAGAGTGCCTTCCTTTATGGCAAAATTACAGAGGAAGTCTATGTTAAACAACCTCCTGGTTTTGAGGATCCTGAACATCCAAACCAAGTCTACAAAGTTGTCAAGGCATTGTATGGTCTTCATCAAGCTCCCAGAGCTTGGTATGAAAGACTTTCCACTTTTCTATTGCAACATGGTTACAGGAGAGGTGCAATTGACAAGACTTTGTTTACCAAAAGAGATAAAAGGGATATCATGCTTGTTCAAGTTTATGTGGATGATATTATCTTTGGAGCCACAAAACAGTCCATGGTGAAAGAATTTGAACAGCTCATGCAAAAGGAATTTCAAATGAGTTCAATGGGTGAATTAACTTTCTTTTTGGGGCTTCAAGTTAAACAATCAAGTACTAGAATTTTCATAAGTCAAGATAAATATGTCACTGACATTCTTAAGAAGTTTAATCTTAGTACTATCAAGCCAGTCACAACACCCATTAAAGCTTCAAACTCATTAGGAAAGGATGAAGATGGAAAACCAGTGGATGTCAAGCTTTACAGATCTATGATTGGTTGTCTTATGTACCTAACTGCATCAAGGCCTGATATTATGTTTGTTGTGTGTCTCTGTGCACGATATCAAGTCTCACCCAAGATCTCTCATATGAATGCAGTACAGAGAATTTTTGGTTATCTCAAGCATCAACCTAAGTTAGGATTGTGGTATCCTAAGGAATCACCTTTTCACTTGGAAGCTTTTTCAGATAGTGATTATGCAGGGGATAACTATGATAGAAGATCAACCACTAGAGGATGTCAATATCTTGGAAGAAGATTAGTTTCATGGCAGTGTAAGAAGCAAACTATTGCAGCCACATCATCTACTGAAGTAGAATATGTTGCAGCTGCAAGTTGTTGTAGACAAGTATTGTGGATGCAAAATCAACTCTTGGACTATGGATTCAATTTCAAGAATACTCCTATCAATATTGATAATGAGAGTACTATTTGTATTGTGAAGAATCCAGTTTATCACTCCAAGACAAAGCACATTCAGATTAGGCATCACTTTATTCGAGATTGTTATGAGCATAGACTCATTAATGTTGTCAAGGTGCATACAGATGATATTGTAGCAGATTTACTCACAAAAGGCTTTGATGTTTCAAGATTCAAGCATTTGGTTGTGAGTATTGGTATGATAAATAATTAAGCTACTTTTGAGGGGAGGCATTAGTAGTTAGTCATTATTTGAGGGGAGGCTACATATATCATTCAACATAAAAGACATTTTATTCATTATCATTCAAAGAGATTACATTCATCATTCAAGAACCACAGACACAAAATAAACTGAGATACATCATCAAAACAACCTACATCAACCCTACCCAACCTACACCCTACATAACCTACTCATAGGCCTTTTTCCTTTTCCCTGATAAGTGTGCTTTCCCTTCTGAGCATTCTTTCTCTTGTCATCAAAAGATGATTGCATTCTTGGGCAAGCTAGGAAAAGCACTTGCATTGGAGGTCTTTCTGGTCTTGCAGGCTTCTCTTCAACAGGACCCTTCATGTTCTTTAAAGCAGCCTCTAGAGCCTGGGTCAAGGCTTGTGGCAATTCTTTTGATAGTGATGTAGCTAGAGCAGAAGTTGAAACCTTTTTAGGTTTTCGGTTGGTTGAGCTTGATGCACTAGGAGGAAAGTAATCACTCCACCCTGCATTAGAATCAGAATCCGAATAAGAGAAGTACTTGATCTCTGAATCACTGGAATAATCAGATGAGATGTATATCAATGGGAAGTTACTCATGATGATGTTAGGGTTTTTATGATGAAAAAAGGTTTTTGTGATGAAGAAAAGTGTTAATGAAACTTCTTTTTATAGGCAAGATAGTCTCATGGGTTATTAATGATAATCATTCAATTATACTTGCCTTAGTAGTTTTGGGGAGTAAATATGGAAAGTATTAAATGTATCGGGTTGACTTTCAGAAGATATTTTGGTCAAAGAGTCAATATTAATAGATATTTTCATCGACCAGTACTTTGCCAAAGTACTGCTGAAAGTACTGCTCTCTGTTATATGGAAAGTACTACTCTGAAGGGTACTACTGACGTGGAAAATTACTGTTCTAACGGTAAAAAATACGGGGTAATGGTAGAAAGTTTGTTATGGAAGAGATATATGCCAAAATAACGGTATACACATTAAATGGGTTTTGATTTTTTTTTATATCTTATCCATATTTAACTAACCCTACCGCCTTTTTACTCTCACTTTTCCACTTCACATTCATCTTTACCCCATCAATTCCATTAACCCTTTCCAATCATTCATACAACTTCACAAATGGCTCGTTCCACTTGCAGTAAACATAACATGATTGCTAATTTGGATAAGACCGAATTGAACCTTGATTTTCATGCTGTGATTGATTTCCTAACTGGGTCTTCAATCAATTACTCTTTATTGGTCAATCCAGATATCATTGGACCATGGATTTAAGAATTTTGGGAACCAGATCTCTCCTTCATTACGGCTAAAATTGCTGGGCGTAATATTAGGATCACTGAAGCTAGTATTCGCACAGATCTTATGTTTCATGATGAAGAAGGTAGTGTTAGGTTTGATAAACAAGTACTTTGGGACACCCTTAGAGATATTGGGTATGAGGGTTCACATACTAAGCTTACTTTTGAGAAAACTCTATTTAGACCACACTGGAAGTACCTGATTCATGTTCTACTTCATTGCCTCAGTAACAAAAGTACTGCTTGGAATGAATTTAGTCAAACCATAGCATCTGCCTTAGTGGGATTAGCTACCAATCAGCCTTTCAACTTCTCATTCATGATTCTTGATGGTATGCACAAACACATCAAGAATGGTTCACCATTTTTGATGTATCCCAGGTTCATTCAACTCTTTTTGAACAAACAGCTTGAAGGTGTTCCTAAACCACAAGAATTCTTGCCAGCCATTGTTCTTCCTAATAAGGTNTAGTATTCGCACAGATCTTATGTTTCATGATGAAGAAGGTAGTGTTAGGTTTGATAAACAAGTACTTTGGGACACCCTTAGAGATATTGGGTATGAGGGTTCACATACTAAGCTTACTTTTGAGAAAAATCTATTTAGTCCACACTGGAAGTACCTGATTCATGTTCTACTTCATTGCCTCAGTAACAAAAGTACTGCTTGAAATGAATTTAGTCAAACCATAGCATCTGCCTTAGTGGGATTAGCTACCAATCAGCCTTTCAACTTCTCATTCATGATTCTTGATGGTATGCACAAACACATCAAGAATGGTTCACCATTTTTGATGTATCCCAGGTTCATTCAACTCTTTTTGAACAAACAGCTTGAAGGTGTTCCTAAACCTCAAGAATTCTTGCCAGCCATTGTTCTTCCTAATAAGGTGTTCACTTTTATGGCTACCAAGAGTGTTAAGTTCTCTGGAAGGAATACACCTCTCACTGCCCATATTTTGGAAATGGCACAAGCTGTTAGAGATGCTGCTCAAAAGGAATCAGACCCTGCTTCTGAGCATTCAGACTCTGCTCCCACTCCATCCCAAGCTCAAGATGTTTCACAACATTCAGAGCAGTCACACTCAGAGGGAGGAGATGCTTCTCAACATACTGTTTCCAAAGAAAGGACTGCTTCTCTGCAAGGTACTGCTAGTCCTGTTTCATATGATGCTGAGAATCAACCACCCAATCCCAATGATTATACTTCCACAGATGGTTCTCAAACATCTAGAGGAGATGAGGGGGTGATGGCTGATAAGGAGGCACCTGTGATGCGCGTGGGATTGCTTACGCACTTTGTTTAACCTCTTAAGGGATCTCAAGAGGCTTACAATCCCCACCAGGCAGTGTACCTGACCGATGTAGTATAGTGTAGTGGCAAGTACCGGGGGATTGATCGTTCTCTCACAGGGAATAGTGTTCGTTAGGTCAAAAGCTACTCTAATTAGGTCTAGGGATGAAGGATGATTCTTTTTGTGTTTTTATATTTTATAGAAAGCAAGTAAAATATTGGGTTTTTGGAAGGAGGGGCGGAATTAGTTGCTAGTCAACTAACCCAATTAAACTACTTATGCAGGAAATTAAACTAGGGTTCTACAAGAAAAGGGAAGCATGTCTACCTATGATGTATTACTCCTTGCTAGCTATCCAATTCTACCTATTGAATGTAAACCTTGTTTTAATTGACGGGTGTATTCCTTACAAGTCATAGGGAGTGCGTTCAATTCCCTAACTCTATAAGCTCCTACCTCACTCTATGACGATACGTTAAGTATCCTATCATAAGCTCACCGATAACAACCTACGCATGAAATACTACCTTAAAATCGATTAACGCACATACGATTCACGTTTCCTAAGACGTTCAAGCTTGTTACCATATAGGAAGTTAGCCAGTTATCTTAAGTCTAACGTAGATGAAACATTCAATCAAAACAAGAAACAATATGCTCCAAGACAAAGCACATTCAGATTAGGCATCACTTTATTCGAGATTGTTATGAGCATAGACTCATTAATGTTGTCAAGGTGCATACAGATGATATTGTAGCAGATTTACTCACAAAAGGCTTTGATGTTTCAAGATTCAAGCATTTGGTTGTGAGTATTGGTATGATAAATAATTAAGCTACTTTTGAGGGGAGGCATTAGTAGTTAGTCATTATTTGAGGGGAGGCTACATATATCATTCAACATAAAAGACATTTTATTCATTATCATTCAAAGAGATTACATTCATCATTCATGAACCACAGACACAAAATAAACTGAGATACATCATCAAAACAACCTACATCAACCCTACCCAACCTACACCCTACATAACCTACTCATAGGCCTTTTTCCTTTTCCCTGATAAGTGTGCTTTCCCTTCTGAACATTCTTTCTCTTGTCATCAAAAGATGATTGCTTTCTTGGGAAAGCTAGGAAAAGCACTTGCATTGGAGGTCTTTCTGGTCTTGCAGGCTTCTCTTCAACAGGACCCTTCATGTTCTTTAAAGCAGCCTCTAGAGCCTGGGTCAAGGCTTGTGGCAATTCTTTTGATAGTGATGTAGCTAGAGCAGAAGTTGAAACCTTTTTAGGTTTTCGGTTGGTTGAGCTTGATGCACTAGGAGGAAAGTAATCACTCCACCCTGCATTAGAATCAGAATCCGAATCAGAGAAGTACTTGATCTCTGAATCACTGGAATAATCAGATGAGATGTATATCAATGGGAAGTTACTCATGATAATGTTAGGGTTTTTATGATGAAAAAAGGTTTTTGTGATGAAGAAAAGTGTTAATGAAACTTCTTTTTATAGGCAAGATAGTCTCATGGGTTATTAATGATAATCAATTATACTTGCCTTAGAAGTTTTGGGGAGTAAATATGGAAAGTATTAAATATATCGGGTTGACTTTCAGAAGATATTTTGGTCAAAGAGTCAATATTAATAGATATTTTCATCGACCAGTACTTTGCCAAAGTACTGCTGAAAGTACTGCTCTCTGTTATATGGAAAGTACTACTCTGAAGGGTACTGCTGACGTGGAAAATTACTGTTCTAACGGTAAAAAATACAGGGTAATGGTAGAAAGTTTGTTATGGAAGAGATATATGCCAAAATAACGGTATACACATTAAATGGGTTTTGATTTTTTTTTTATATCTTATCCATATTTAACTAACCCTACCGCCTTTTTAATCTCACTTTTCCACTTCACATTCATCTTTACCCCATCAATTCCATTAACCCTTTCCAATCATTCATACAACTTCACAAATGGCTCGTTCCACTTGCAGTAAACATAACATGATTGCTAATTTGGATAAGACCGAATTGAACCTTGATTTTCATGCTGTGATTGATTTCCTAACTGGGTCTTCAATCAATTACTCTTTATTGGTCAATCCAGATATCATTGGACCATGGATTTAAGAATTTTGGGAACCAAATCTCTCTTTCGTTACGGCTAAAATTGCTGGGCGTAATATTAGGATCACTGAAGCTAGTATTCGCACAGATCTTATGTTTCATGATGAAGAAGGTAGTGTTAGGTTTGATAAACAAGTACTTTGGGACACCCTTAGAGATATTGGGTATGAGGGTTCACATACTAAGCTTACTTTTGAGAAAAATCTATTTAGTCCACACTGGAAGTACCTGATTCATGTTCTACTTCATTGCCTCAGTAACAAAAGTACTGCTTGAAATGAATTTAGTCAAACCATAGCATCTGCCTTAGTGGGATTAGCTACCAATCAGCCTTTCAACTTCTC
>LBNU01037353.1:110399-124253 GCA_014162995.1 Artemisia annua | reverse complement strand
CATATTCCTGTTAATTCGAAAGTAGTGCATTGGCTATCAATCCGCTAGGTTAATACTATCAATCCGGCTAGCTAAACGGGGACGTCAACCCCAAATAGATCTATTCACTAAATTCGCGTTCACTCGCAAGTGACTAATGGTTCATGATATGAGGGTCTTTTGGCAAGGGTGGTAACTTAGGCAATATCAATCAGGATAGCATACAGAAAAATACTTGTGTTCAGTTTAGTAGCATGTATCTCCCCACGGGATTTAAAAACATCGTAAAAGTGGGACTATGAACTCACCTGAGCACGCAGCAATGCAATATGTCACAACTAGTCTCAACTAGTAATTCGTAAGAGCCTCAAGAATGTACAAGTACAAGTCACCAAGCACAATCATCATCAATTATAAGCACAACGGCTCCAAGTAGTACGAACACGAGGTTCATCCTAATATGCATACGATTATCTCAAAATATGGTTCGTACAATAATAAAGTCTATAAAAGACGATGTGTTATAGTTTTCGTGGATCACTCAAATCATTACTTTGTAAAAGTTTAGTATCATTGATTTCGTAAGAAGGTTTATGTTTCGTGTGGTGTGGTAAGAAGACATAGACTCAAAACACTACTCACGCCGAAAATAAAGAAGACATCGACATACAACTCACTCCAAAATAAAGAGACATTGACATGATCGATAGATATTAACTAAAACTCAAGTTAATCGAAGAAAACCTAGAAAATGACAACTACTAACTATTTAATATAAATTAGGTCAATAGATAAGTTTCGGTATTCACTCCATAATCCCAAATAGTTTAGAATCAATAAGTTTTATAAGAAAATCGCAAGTTAATAATCCTAATACAAAAGGGTTTTATAGATTAAATAAAACTATTCATTTCGAATTCTTTGTCGGGTTTTATAAAAGTAATCTTAGGAAGGATTAGAGATAAAAGTGTAAGTTTATAAAGTATTATAAATTTCGGCATGAGGCGTCCATTTACATAACTTTCCCAAGTCAAAAGACTTTTAATAAAACTATTTCCCGACAAGTCTATAATTAATGTTAATATGTGTTAATTGGATATTTAGGTCCTTTACGAGTCTAATATATTAAATTTGTTACGAGTCTATTATATTGTATTCGGTTCAAGTCCAATAAGCTCATATCATCCAACGTCCAAATCAATACAAGTCTAGTATTTATCCAAGTTCTAAGGTAACAATCCCATTATCCGAAACTTATTAAATGAACCTTATACAACTTAAACTATTTATCCAACTATTTCCATATCCTTAAAATATTAAACACTCTTTTTGACCAAAACATTAAGGTTTTTATCACAATTAATATTCTTTTAAATAAATTAAATTATAGTAACAATTAACTTCATAATGAAACAAAATTTACTTCTTAAGTACACTAACCAAATGACACCCCTGTTGACAGAAATGAAACAACACTGATAGCAACATAATAAACTTAAAACAAACCGACCCACCCTTGGTGTCATTGTTTCTGAACCGAGCAGACAAACACCCAACTTGGTGTTGCTGCTGAACCAAGAACAAAACCAAGCAAACACGACTAAAAGAAACCAACGCACCCTAACTGTTTTAATATTACCGAGACCAAGGTAGAACAAATATCAACACAACAATTAAGCCACCAATTCAAAACTGAAAAACCCTTGTATAGATGTGACTCGAACCAGGAACAAACCCAAACTAATCAATCCAAACACAACTCGATATCCATAAAACCCATTCGAGTAGTCCTTAATCAGATTCTTTCCACACGAAATATGTACCAAATCGGTTTTTAAATCCGTATCTCCACAAAAACAGTTTATCAAGACTCTTCTTATTAGTTTAGATCCATTTTATACCCATTTAATCCACAAAAACTTATAACAGTTCGTTTAAATGTTGGTGATAAATAAAACAAGAAGTCGTGTCGAGCTTACCAAAGGAATTAAGACAGAAAAAGTGAGAGACGAGAAAGCTGGTGGTGGCATCTCCTTCGAGTACAACTCGAATACACCAAACAAATAAATAAACAGCTCTAACTGCTCGATCTATACAACACAATTCACAAACGTGCATCTTTGGTCTTCGAACCACCAAGAACAACGAAAGATAGCAGATGGGTGACGAATTCGTGACTAAGTTTCGAACAAAAGATGTGTTTGGGTGAGATTTATTGCGCGTGAATTATATAGAAAGAAAGAGGATGAGATGAGGGTGAATATGGTGGTGGTGGTGTAGTCTCACGTGCGGCGGTGATGGAGATTTGGCCGGAAATGTTGGCCGGAATTTTTAGAGAGAGAGAGGGAAAGTGGGTTTGTGTCGGCTGGGTGTAGGTGAGAGAGAGAGAGGAAGATTTTTAACCCTAAAAATTTATAATGGGGGTTTATATAGTGGGTTTTTAGGTTTAGAAATGTACAAGGACCTTTGGGTAATTCTATTAAAGTTAAGGATGGGGTGATTGAAACTTTAAGCAGGGACCATTCCCGTAATTTATCAATTCTTTCACGAAAAGAGATTCGGGGCGCGAATGACATAGCAAACGGACTTGAAGAATCACGAAACTTGCGCCATTGTTCACGAAATTATTTTTCCAATAAAATTAAGTATAAACTTCAATATTTTTCTCAAACTCAATTCTATTTAGTAAATTTAATTCGTTTTGGGTATTCTAGGTCGTGCCGACTCAATAAAGGGATAAAGTTCACGTTAAATAAGATAGTTCACGGTTTTTCAAACCCAAACAAGTTCAAATAAGCTCAAAAGCCAAGGAAAATCAAAGGTGAAGGTTTTGGTTTGTAAAATAAATTTAGGCAAAATTCTCGGATGTTACAGCACATACCCCTAAAAGGAATCGCGCCCTCGCGATTAGGTTCAGGTAATAGGTCGGAATAATGTTGGCGGAAAGGTGATGGTACTAAAACGGTTTAAGTCTCAACTACGCAATATTTCGCAACCTTGCTAAGGGGTCTCCTTCAAATTTTCAGTCCCAATTCCAAGGTAAGGTTCATATCCAAGTGACACAAATTTCATTTCGACCCATGAAAGGTGATAAAAATGGCGGGGGGACTAAACTTCAAATTTTGTTTCCGAAATCGGGGTTTTCCTCCTCAGGGAAATAGATAAAAATTTATCTGAAAACTTTATTTAGGTAAACATTATTGCAAAAATAGCTTTTCAAGTGTTACAAATTTCTTTGTTGAGAATTCGCGGTTACGTAAGATGACACAGTTTCAAAAGGTTTTATAAGTTTGTAGAAATCGGGTTTCCAACCGTGGTATAGCTAAGATAAATTTCACAAAACAAGCATTTGACATTTCTCAACAAAAGTTTGATAAGATATTGACCAGAAGGAATTCATTCTTCAAAATAAGAATTTTCAGAAAAAGTGTCACTATGAGTATCAAAGTGGACATAAAAACATTTTTAAGGAAGTAGTGTGAAAGTCACAACATCAAAGAAGAAGGATAGCCGAGCAGGTCCACCTATGTTCTTAATCATCAAAGGAAGGCATCTAGTTGTCGAAGCTGAACGGGGTCCAAGGTTTAATATCAGGCGAAGCTCAAAAGTGTAAGTATCCAACTTGCTCAAACGGTATCCTAACCGAAATTGTTGCTCCAACGGTTGAAAAGAAATACTCAATACTAAAAGGTATCATAAGGGTGCAAGTATATCAACAGTCTAGTCCAACATCTATACTCAAATCAGAGAATCTAATCGCACGGAACGAGTGGGGTACTTATTAGTGATGAAATGGTATCAAGGCTCGGTAAGTTATCACCTATGATCTCAGGAAAAGGTGTGGGATCCACTTCCAAGGTTTGGTTTACTTTGAAAAGAAGAAAGATTATCAATTATATAAAGTAATAGTATGAAAACACTTTCATGGCCGTATATGACTCACTAGGTAATTGTAAAATACCTATAAAATAACTTGTGGTTCATCTTATAGAATAATAGAGAACGACTTATCATTTATAAAATAATGACAAACTCATGTAAAATACTAAATAAAATAGTTTGCACGACAGCTTATACAGTGATGAATATTGATTTATCATTTATAAAATAATAACAAAATCATAGTTTAGTCGGTGATATATTAGCAAGATGAAGTTCGGGTCACAAAATAACTTTGGAGATGATTCGTAAGACAATGCTTAGAGTAGTAAGAAAATCATTTGTGATTCATAAAATTTTTGAGAAGCGGTAGCTTACTTAGTGATTTAATAGCGAAGCGGTTGATTACTTAATAATGAGAGGGCTCGTGCAATGAGTGGTAAAACAATTTATTTGGCAGCAAGAAAATAATTTAACATTTATAATATAGTAATAAACTTTAATTTGTAATATACTATTAGGATAGTAAAACACTTTATTAGAAAGATTTCGATTATTTAAAATGCTTTAGTTTATTAAAACTCCCTTGTAGAAACATAATATAGTAACTGACATTAAAAATCTAATTTATTGTTTACAAAATGGTGATGACATCGAAATCTTAGTTTTCAAAATATAGTAGTAAAACATCTTGTAGATTGACCGTAAAATGGTCGGTAAAGCAATTGGAAACGGGTCGTGTTGATTTATGTGTAGCGGTAAAAATAATGGAGTGTGAAATAACGTAGTAAGAGGGTTTAATTACTTACAGAAAACTTCTATATGAATCGTTTAGGGTAAAGAAATTTAAAGTGAAACAATAGAATGGCAAATAGGTTATCATATGTGAAAATAGCAAAATAGCTCTTGACACTTGTTTGAATAATAATGAAAATATAGTGCATCATGGAAATATGGTGGTTCGTAAAAATCGAAATAGAAAGGTATTACTTAAGTGAGTAATTAACCAAAATGTGGTGACTCTTAAAAAGAAAGTGTTTGAAAGTAAAATATGTTCAAAATTTGAAAAAAAGGATAGACAACGCTAGTGCGCGTGCTATAATAACGACTTGTGGGTTATGTGCCCACGATTAAAGTGTAGAGTTTAAATACGGAAAAGTTGGGTAGGTAAAACGAAGTAAAAATAAAGTATTGATATCGGTTTAACAAAAATTAGTATGCAACTTATAATGAGAAGTGTAAACATATAGATAATGCGTAAGTAAATCAAATAAGTTTAATATGCCATACGACTCCTGTTTTAACCAAATAAAACGGATATAACAAAATGGATTTAAAAAGAGTATATGGCGTGGATCCCTGGTTAAGGTGTAATGGTGTGATATGGTTGGCAATCCATGGGTTGTTCAAGATCCTAACCAACAGAATTCAAATCACCTAAATCAACATCAGCTTCGAGACACGAATCATTTAGGCAAACTCCTAACATGGCTAATACAAATAACTCCACTTACAAACTCAAGGTCCATGTTTCCTCATAGACGCGATTATCTCATCCACACCTCTATTATCCATTTATATAATCAACAATCAAAATCTCATTCCGATCAACGGGTTACTTCCCAAAGCAACTAAAGGTGTCATTCAACTCATTGGTTTATAGGGTAGCATATACAAGTTTCCTTACAAAGGAATGGGTAGAGGGAAGGTGAGGGACAAGGCAATACCAAGGTGCTCATATTTTCAAAATTTGTTTCCAAATAGTATTCCCAAACAGGGTTACCAAAACAATATGTTCCAAGTGGTGCATTTTCAAAATCGAGTACTCAAAAGAATGTACTTCAAATAGTTCTAATTATAGTGTAACAATAGTGTATCCGAAATAGTTTTCAGATTTTGTATGCCGATAAGATTCATCTTTGAAATAGTGAAACAATGTTGACTTTCAAATAGTAACCCAAAATAGTTTGTCAATTTAATGTACCCAAGTAACATACCCCTAAAAGAGTTTTCAAGTAGTGTATTAANGAATGTACTTCAAATAGTTCTAATTATAGTGTAACAATAGTGTATCCGAAATAGTTTTCAGATTTTGTATGCCGATAAGATTCATCTTTGAAATAGTGAAACAATGTTGACTTTCAAATAGTAACCCAAAATAGTTTGTCAATTTAATGTACCCAAGTAACATACCCCTAAAAGAGTTTTCAAGTAGTGTATTAATATAATACGTCTTCAATTTAAGAAACCAAAGTTTAACATTTATAATGGTACTTGGAATAGTACGTTAAAATAGTGTACCCAAAATATCGTGGCCAAAACAGTTTTCCGAAATAACATTTTCAAAATATCGTATCAATTTGTAGATATATATATACACTTTTGAAAAATAACGTATCGTAGTTTATCGGTTTATAATGGTAGTAAAATAGAACACTGGTATCCCCAAACGGTAAGTAAAAGGGTTAGATATCTTCTAAAGATAGGGCTCGGGTTGCTTCATAGTTCCTAAGGCTCTTGCTAAGTCACATTCAGTCTATTGCAGATTTTCTAGGTCTTGACAAGGTTCATTAGTTGCATCATCTTGTTACTTCCATCAAAAGATTTATCTTACAAGCGCTATGGTACGGTCATTCTTAGACATCTAGTGATCAATCCCGGTTTATCAAGAAGGAGCAGTGTTTTTTTAATCCAGAATTCCAGATATGAACATACAGAAACGCTGACCTCACCATCACCACCTCCGTCGCCGCCGTCACCCTCACACCACCACATACTCCGATACATCACCAATCGCTTCTCACCATCTCCATCGCCACCATCATCATCCCCGTCACCACTCCAGCGTCATCATCTCCACTGTCGTCATGTCTGTCATCATCTTCACCACTCCATCTTTGCCGTCGTACATCCGTCGAACACCGGAAAAAATTGAAATCAAACCAGAGATATCCAAAAACTGTAAGTTTTTAATTACATACTTTTAATTTTTTATGTTATTTTAGTGCATCATTGTGAAAATTAAAAAATAATTAGTGTTATAGGGGAATGGAATGACATTTAATGAATTTGTATGTTTAAAATTGCATTTAGTACATCTGAGTAAATAATATATTATAGCATTTGTTTGTATGAATAAGTGCATCAATATAAATCTTATGTAAACAGGTGTAGATGATTAGATTATAAGGAATTTAATTTAGTGCATATTTTTGTTAGATTAGAGCATTGCGAGATAGATTAATGCATCCATTGTGTATTATTAGAGCATCGCGAGATTGATTAATGCATCCATTGTGTATTATTAGAGCATCGCGTGACATGTTTCGTCATTTTTGTTTGATTAATGCATCAACAACTAATGTTATGGAATCTGTTAGAATAGTTAGAGCATCATTTTATAAAATTAAGGTATCGGGAGTGTATGGTTAGTTCATCAAATGACAAATTTAGGGCATAAAATGTGTGTGATTAGAGCATGAAATGAAAAAGTAAGGGCATCGAGAGCTTGTGATTAGGGCATCGCATGAAATGTTAGCTCATCAAGTGTGTATTATTAAAGGATTGTGCGATACATTATGGCATCCATTGATTATGTTTAGAGCATTTGTTTTTGTGATTAGTGCATCAAGTTATCATGAATTATCATATGCTTGTATGATTATTGCNGAAATGAAAAAGTAAGGGCATCGAGAGCTTGTGATTAGGGCATCGCATGAAATGTTAGCTCATCAAGTGTGTATTATTAAAGGATTGTGCGATACATTATGGCATCCATTGATTATGTTTAGAGCATTTGTTTTTGTGATTAGTGCATCAAGTTATCATGAATTATCATATGCTTGTATGATTATTGCATCAGGAATAGTTGTTACAGCATCCGTTAGTATGATTAGGGCATCAAATGACTTGTTACGGCATCTATTTGCGTGATTAGTGCATCAGTGAGTAATGATCAGAGCATCAATGAGTATAGTTAAGGCATCAGTGATTATGATGAGTGCATTGTTAGACATATTTAGGAATCGGTACGCGTGTTTAGTGTATCAGTTTGTAAGATAATATTCATGTTTACCTAAGTGATACTTTTTGGATATGGAGTCTCTTTTGGACATTAAATCAGTCAATGAACTTATGATTCCGACTATTATGTTGTGTGATCATTAGTCTTAATCAGTATGATGGTTCTCTAATCGTGGTAGTATCTTTCCGTTAATCAAGTTACAATGAATGTTGATGTTAAACAAAGTGCTAATGTCTGAATCATGTGTATGTCATATTTGGAATTATTGTTTTTGATATAATTATTGTTTGTGATCATTGTTTTTAACAGTACGATGTTTGTGTTTTTTGGCATAGATAAAAAGAAAGAAAATGCTTCAAATCATGCTGCTTTCGATCCTATTGGCGTTGATGTATTCTTATCTCCACGTAAAATTGATCATATTGCACGTCTTCTTGAACTTTGAATCACTACGAAAAGTACCCCTTTTAATTGTTGTAAATTCTTCAGGTATTGATACATCTTCAATAATAGCTTTTGGCATTTTTTTTTGATTTAATAAGTCAAGTGTTATTGTAATTCTTGATATTAACACATTTCAGTCGTACTCTCTTTTTATGCATCTTAAATAATAGCTTTGAATCACTAGGAAAAGTACCCCTTTTACTTGTTGTAAATATTCAGTTATTGATAAATCTTCAGTAATAGCTTTTTGGCATTTTTTTTAATTTAATAATTCAAGTGTGATTGTAATGCTTGATATTAATGCATTTCAGTCGTACTCTCCTTTGATTTAATAAGTCAAGTGTTTTCTAAATAAAACTTTTGATCCCATAAACATTATTAAAAATTTCAGTATGGTTTACAAATTGTAAATGCAGGAAAGACTATATTGTATATGCTGACGTTTGCTTCAGAGAATTTGGCTCGGGAGGTACTTTAGTGCATCCGTTTGAGGTACCTAGTGCATCCATTTGAGGTACTTTAGTGCATCCGTTTGAGACTCGTGCTAACAATTGACTTATAAGTAAATAATAAAAGACTTGTGCTAGCTGAACTATAGGTGATTAAGCCATTAGTGTTATTTAGCGTTGACTTATAAGTAAAAAATAAAAGAGAGATGAAAGACCTGTTGGAATGATCATAAAGAACTTGGAAATAATGGTCTAATGGGTTCTCAAGAACTTGGCATTCAAATGCTAAAAAGTTTATTTGAGGTTCATAGTCAAGGAATGAGGTCAGTATGAACAAATAATCATCTTTTGAATTAGCAATTCTTGTCATCTAAAGAAAGGTAAATTTCCACTCCTGATCTCGTTATTTTTATATTGCGTAGATAATTGAGTAATGTAAATTCCGAATACTTTCTCCTAAGCCCGATCAGAGTTTAGCTATTATCTATATAATATTCTAAAAAGCCTCTGGTATACTTTTTGATGCAACTTAAGTTAGGTAATTAACCGCACGTGCTTATTGTTTTCTTATGTTTCCTTTTATAGATTACTTGGCAACCTAGTGTAGAACCACCCTATCATATGCTAGAATATGTTTCACATTTGAAGGAATTGTTAGATTATTTTGGTTTCATGCAAAGCAAAGTTGCATCTCGTCTGATTAATGTTTTATTATCACTCATCAAGTTCAGTCATAACCTTTAGGTATCCATTCGCTCCACCATTATGTTTAATTAATAAATAACATATGTAATAATGCTTCTGCATGTCTTTCCGTCACTGCAAAATTACATAATCTTGGTTGTGCGCAAAGCTATGTTTAGGCAAGAGGATCAAATTCGTTTAGCTGCAGCTGGAGCTATTTAAAATCTAATATATGCAGAAAAACAATCCAAACAAAGTAGGCTATCTTATAATCAGGAATCTTCAAGTCAAGCTAGTAGTAGCCAAGATCATGAAATCCCACATGGAATAAGCGGTTATCTGTTTAAAGAGCTCAGTGGCTTATTGCAACGCTGTCTCTACCAGCAGGTTATATTTTTTTTATCTGTACCCTTCCTTCAGTGCGCACGTTGTGGCTTGTCGAAATTGACTCTTTGTTTTTCGTATGTAGGGCAAAGTGAAAGAGGTTATATACCGTAGGGGCAGTTTTTGATTTTCTGTTACCTCACTTTTTAAAGTTCTACACAGGAGTAAGTAAAAAAAAAATCATTTGCAGTCATCTTATACTTGAAAATAAGCAATCCCAAACACCCAATTAGTGAGTAAATTATTTGAACGAAACTATATTTGGAAGATCTGATTTGTATATGGAGATGAGGAATTAGTGAGTAAATTATTTGAACTTATAAAATATCTACTTTATCATTTAGTTTCAAATCTTATTTACGCACATTAGTAATGGTGGCAATTCCGACCTATTTACTTATTATTCGGTTAAGTGGTTTATATTTATCTGTAACGGGTAAAATAGATAGCTATAAAGGAAGTGGGTCAAATGGGTCGAACAATGTAGAGGTCGCCAAAAGTGTATGTTTAATGCATAAAATATCGTAGATAATTTTTTTTAATAGATTAGAATTGTAATATTAAAGTTTTTATGATCATATTTAACAAATTATCTGTGAATCCTTTTAACAAGGGACAAAATACTGTTCATAGGTCAACCCATACCGCTCACCAAAAGATACCTAGACACATTTTAACCTGTACCAAACCACCTGCCCTGCCCATTTTGCTACCTGTATGCATGATTCTAATGGTGATGGAATAATTTTCGTTGCAGGTCAGAGCTACGTCATGTGATAAACTGATAATGTTACAAGTTATTAGTCTCTAATATACTTGTTTTATCACTTTTATGTATTTATGGTGATCTGAAATGCTATGTTGTATCACAAGGGTTTATGGGGAGAAAGTAGCATAAGTCCCACTAGTTGGTACAAGATTTCAGTATCGTAGACGTGGAAGGTGTCACAGATGGTAGTGAACAAAAAGTTTCTGATTGCAGGTGGTGTTGTGCACATGAGATTGAGCTCTCAAGGCAGCCAAGTGCATGGTCTAAGGTTTTGCATGGGATGGAGAGTGGTATTGTGTCAAGTCTTTTGCTAAGGCTCCTGAAGTTGTGATGCTGATTTGAACCCCAATTACCATAGTGACAGAGCTTAGGAACAGGCTTGCACAGGGTGAGGTCAATGCTGGAATCAATGTGAGGAAGGGGCAAATTACTAACATCTTGGAGGAGAATGTGGTGAAACCACTGGTTGTGAGCACAAGTGCGAATGTTTGATTGTATTCGTTGGTAATTTTTTACTAGTATTTTTAAAAAACCTTAAACTATTTCTTGTTTGTTTTCACAAATTTCACGCTGTTGTAATTTTATATTGGCACCATCACTTATTTTATTATCTTAATTTCATTATTGGTTATTTTACAACTATCAAATTAGAATGTTTGGTTGTATTAAGCTTCAAAACAAACGTCGAGGCAAATAAATTTGTACAACGAGCTTTTTTATCTATTGTATTGTCATTAATATTGGTAAGTTACAAAATAAAAGCACAAAAAAATTGAAAAAGGAACACAAATAAGTAGCAGTCCCACCTTCCGTTTAAATAGGAAAAGATGGAAAAAAAATACAAAACAACCCCTTGAAAATAAAATATAGGAAAAGATGGAAAGATACAAAACAACCCCTTGAAAAAAGAAGGATAGGACAAACAGGCCCTTGTAGTTGGAATAAAAAAAAGGAGGGGGATAGGAGGGGTGATTTGTACACTTTTATCACTTTTCTACTAAAGTGGGATTTTTTCATGATCCCACCTCTATATATATATATATACATATATAATATATATATATATATATATATATATATATATATATATATATATATATATATATATATATATATATATATATAGTGTAGGGTTATTTTCAGAACCAAAAAAAGAGCGAGAACTGCGAGAACCGATCTGAAGCGTTGGATGTTTGATCAATGGTTAAGACGACTTATGACATAATGGTAATTAAATGAAATTTTATGTACCAATTAGTAAGGGACGCAAGGGTATTTTGGGTATTTTCATGAATTAAAAACCATCCCTGAATTAAAGGGATTTCAAAATAGAAATTGATCAGTTACGATCCTTTCTTTCTCTCTCCCATGTATGTATGTACACCCTATTAACCTTTTTTTTTCAGCCGTCATAGAAGAAAACACAACAAATCCGGCGACCTGCACCACCGTTTACGTTATATACTACTTACGATGGCATATCCACAACCATCTAATTCATCGACCATGGTTTAGATTTGGTGCGTCCATTCACTACTCGTCCATCGTTATCTACTTTTTGTTTCAATGTGGCTACTAAAATAAGACCCCCCAAGTCCAATGACCTGTACAAATGACGCAGACTCAACCCACATACGATTTAAATTTATTTTCTTCAAATACATGATGTTTTGACAAAGATTTATGTGCGTTGATCTGCAATGAAAAAGAGTTATGACGTTATGTGATTGCATCCAGATTTAAGATCAGATGTGACATTCTTTCCGGTGAGTGTATACTTGTTTTTATTAAATTGTGATATTTGCACAGATGGTACCATTGTAACGTAATGGATCGGGATTCAAATGTGTCATGTTGTGTGTACATTATACTTATGGCCCATAAGCATTAACGCAAATTTCTAAGATATTAACTAGCTTTTACTTTTTCTCTTTCTTTTTTTTCCCTTATCACGTCAATAATTTTAATGAAAACAATTAGGCAAACACATGTGCGCATAAAGCAACACTTGATTCTTAGATCCGATAATTTGGTTTTTAATATAAAGGAAGTTGATGGTTTAATTTAATCTTATGTGTATTTCATGTTGTAGGTTTTTATAAATTTGTTTTCTAATGTTTGAATATACCTGTAGATTTGTTGAAGATGATGATGAGATCCAAAACAATGAAAATACATGTGCATGGTTCAAGATTACGTGTAACTAATGAACAAAGACAATGAAAGTACGTGTTCATGGTTCAAGACTACGTGTACCAAGTAAACTAAGACAAAAATACATGTGCATGGCTCAATACTATACGTACATAGTGTACTAAGACAATGAAAATACATGTGCATGGTTCAAGACTACGTGTACCAAGTAAACTAAGACGAAAATACATGTGCATGGCTCAATACTATGTGTACATAGTGTACTAAGACAATGAAAATAGATGTGCATGGTTCATGATTACGCGTACCTAGTGAACAAAGACGACGAAAATACATGTGTTAAATTTAAGTTCGAACCCAATGTTGTATACAGTTAGTAATGAAGCATTGTCTTTTTTCCTCGACACTACTGTGCATTCAATTTTCTCATTGCATGCAAAAAATATTCATATTTGTTAAGTTTTTACATGACACATGTCTTTAAACTATAAAACCTAACATAAAGATGATTCAAAATATGCACGAATGCACATGTACATTACAATTCGAAAACTCAAACCATAACTATAAGTATTTAGAATAAAACATTTTTTAGGAGGATGCACACATGCATGACGTGAGTAAATTATTTTGAGAGTTATGCAAACATGCATATGTCAAAAAGATATCTAGCTCTCACAAACTAATTTATTTCTATTAGAAATGAGTTAGAGCAACTTCAAAAATAACGATTACCGAAATTTTACATTGCGTTATAAATATATAACAAGTTTCAGTGTGTTTTTAAAAAATGGGAAATTATAATTTAAAATAAAATTATTAAATAAAAAAACTTCCTTGTTGAATAATTATTTAATGCTCAACGAAATGATTGGTCCTAAAAGAGTGGGGTTGGTTAAACAAAATCTTTTCTAAGCAATTATACTATTTTACTAATTTGCCCTTTTATTTAAAACACATTTAATTTAATGTTACAAATAAATGATTGGCTAGGAGCGGTTCTCGCAGTTCTCGACCTTTTTTTGGTTCTGAAAAGAACCCTACCCTATATATATATATATATATATATATATATATATATATATATA
>LBNU01037353.1:85537-98291 GCA_014162995.1 Artemisia annua | reverse complement strand
GATGTTCGGTTTCGGGTTTTGAAGGAGTTTTTGGAAAATGTTAGGAAAGTTGTTTTTGAGACTAAACTTTTTGTCTTGTTTCCTGCGATTCCTATGGCTTTTGTAGCTCATTGTTATAATTTTGGTAATGTAAGTGTTGGTTATTTAATGTACATTGTTTTGTTATTAATATTGTTTGGTAATTTGTTGTTTAAGTGTCTGAATCCTGAACCCGCAAACATGAAACATATTGCAGGTTCAGGATTTAAGACAAGTGCATGCAAGTAATTGTGTTTTTTTTTTTTATGAAACTTGAATTTGATTAGTGATTGGTTTATTATGTAGCCATGGGTTTTTGCTTTGAGTTTGGTTGCATTGACTCCACTTGCAGAAAGATTAAGTTTTCTAACAGAGTAAGTTTCATACTTACATTCTCATTCATACTTCATTTCTAGATTGTTGATGTATTTCCTTGTTGATAATGTCACTAAATTGCATTCTTGTTTGTAAATTTTGTGTTGGTGAATTGGAAATCAACAGACAAATTGCATTCTTCACAGGGCCAACAGGTAAAACTTATGAAATTCTAGTCATTTGCTCCAATCTACTTTTGTTTTGACAAGAGATTATAACAATGTGACCTGAATTGTTTAGTTTTGATTTCATTTTGTTGGAGTAATTCTTAATGTATATGATTAATTATTTAATTAATCCTGCTTTCGTAGGAGTTACTGACTCTGTCCCAAATTTACACTTATTAAGTCTTTTAATTTAGGGCTAAATTGAGTTTATCATTTTAGCATCACGTAAAGTTATTATTACAAACGTTAAAGAAGTTAATTATTTTGGTACGAGGTAGTACAATTTGGAAGAAACTAGTTATTATTACAAATTTACACTTAAGTCCTATAAGACTTTCCAAAGATTTTCAAGATATATTTTAGATCACATATTTTATTGATATCTTCTTGTCATATTTGCAACAAGTGTATTTCCTTCACATAAATTGATCTGCAGTAATGATATACTATATATATTTTATTTTATTTTTATTTTTATTTTTTTCTGAACTAAGATATACTATATGTTATATCTATCATTTTCATTAGAAAAACAATTATTTGCACACATGTGTAACACATTTATATGGCTAATTTCAAGCATGAATGGGTATATATGTTGAGCTACATCCTTTTTTTTTTCTTTGAAATTCTTTTTACTAAATTTATCAAGTACATAATTTTCATCCTTTTTCAAGAAAATCTATCAAGTACATAAATTTTCATCCATCCAATTATAAGGTTGAAATGGGCCAAAAGACTTATATTATCCCGTGGTCCCTATATAAGTTGGAATCATTTTGGATGTAAATTTTGCAAGTAATTTTGACACCTACTCCCATTATATATTGCAAATAGTGCCATATATTCCAACAAAATAATACTTTTTTGTTCTCCATTTGGGTTGTTACACTATAAATATAACATGTTACAATCTCAGTCCAATCTAGCTTCTTACCCCTGATCAAGCATTGTAAGATTTTGGTTGCGCTGAAATTAGGAAAAGGATTGGTGCTATTGGCAATTTGGCATCACTTACCATGATCTTTTTTGTTTGCTTCACTTAGCATGACACATTGACACATGATTGTAGCAAATGGGCCAAAAACAAAAAAGTTACATTTTTAGTCATTACTCTTTTGAAATATACATAACAATTCTATCATTTCGGCTATGTTTGGCAAAAGTAGCTGTGAGCAGTAGCAGTGAACAGTAGCAGTGAGCTGTGAGCAGTAGCCAAAAAAGCTCACAGCTTCATAAAGAAGCATTGGGAAAATGAGCTTTCCTAAAAAATAGCAAAGCCCACAGCTCTCATGCCAAACGAACACTAAAAATCAAAAAGCTCATTTTTCACCGCTCATTGCCCAAAAAAGCTCCAAAAAGCTTTGTGCCAAACATAGCCTTCATCTTGGCAATAAATAATTATTTAAAAATCAATTAAAAAGAAATTCTGGCATCAAATTGCCTCACTCATGTTCTATAATACTACCATGTACTGTCTCAGATATAAGATTCTCAGTCCAAAATTCCATTAAAATCAATGGTTTTGGAATCGTTTATTTTGCAGTGGGAGGGCTAGTGAATGCAACATGTGGAAATGCGACAGAGTTGATAATAGCAATGTTTGCTCTGCGTCAAAGGAAAATACATGTTGTGAAATACTCTCTTTTGGGTTCCATCATATCGAACCTCCTCCTTGTTCTTGGCTCGTCACTCTTTTGTGGCGGCATATCCAACCTCTATAAAGAACAAAAATTTGACCATGTAACTACACCTTTAACTTCCCAAATTAAAATACCTAAATTTCAATACAATTGAAAAAGTCATATTTATTTTATGTTTTTTGACCAACAGAAGCAAGCGGATGCAAACTCGTTGCTACTGTTGCTTGGACTGCTTTGCCATATGATACCATTGCTATTTAATCTCCGCAGCATGGATTCACCAAAATCGGATGGCAATCCGGTTCTTCAGTTGTCAAGGGCAATCAGCATAGTGATGCTGATTGCATACGTTGCATATCTCTTCTTTCAGCTGAAAACCCATGCTCAACTTTTTGAACCACAAGAGGTTTATTACTTTGACTTTCTTGTTGACTTCTGAAGTCAAACAAAATACCTATTTATAACTGAAATGGATGTCTTGGAATTGATTAGGATGAAGGAGATGATAACGAAGAGCTTGAAAAGGAGACGGCATCAATAGGTTGTTGGAGTGCTTTTCTATGGTTATGCGGGATGACAATAATCATCTCCATCTTGTCAGAGTATGTTGTTGGCACGATTGAGGTATTTTGCACTTACATAATCTTAGCTATTTGTATGTAACTATAAAACAAGAAGTATTAACAGGATATTACACATGTACTGATACCTTGTGAATCAGGATGCTTCAGAAACTTGGGGAATATCGGTCAACTTTATTAGCATAATTTTGTTACCAATTGTCGGTAACGCAGCAGAACATGCTGGATCTGTTATATTTGCCTTCAAGAACAAACTGGTAAAATACATAAATATCTCAAGTGTCTTTAAATACATTTTCTTATTGCACAGTATAATTTACCTTTTGGGGTTTATAACTTTGTCACAAATCATGCAGGACATATCATTGGGTGTCGCTATGGGTTCAGCATCTCAAATCTTGATGTTTGTGGTAAGAAAATACGACAAATAAATCCGGTGATTCAATTATGTTGAATAGTAAAACTCAATTATGCATGTTCAAGGATACAAACATGTTACAATGATGAGTTCATTCTAAGACATTATATATGAAACTGGATCAGGTTCCTTTATGTGTACTTGTTGCTTGGACAATGGGAATACAAATGACTCTTGATTTTGGACTTCTTGAAACTGGTTGTCTTGCCTTGTCAATTTTCCTTACGGCATTCACTTTACAGGTTTTGCACATTTACCCCCTTTTCTTTCCGCATAAAAAAGGTTACTTGATTTTGGATGTTTGGATGAATTAAATTAACTTAATGTGGTTAATCATATGCAGGATGGAACTTCACACTACTTGAAAGGAGTAATACTTACACTTGCCTATGTTGTGATTGGGGCTTGCTTCTTTGTGCAGCGTCTTCCCTTTGGTAAGTCAAGGAGCCTCACAGCTTTTTCGTATAAACAGGCTCGAGATTGTTTACTGCTTCATTTTTCAAAGTAGTTTTGTTGCTGACATACATTTTTTTTTGGCTTCACTTGATGTGTCAGATGATTCAGATGTCAACAATTTGGGGCCGGTTGGAAATGCAGTTGTTTGATAGGCGTCTTATAAGTTTAACTCTATGATGGTCATCCATAACATCTGAACCGGGTTATAGTTACTTGTAACCGTAAAACTTTGGTATCAAGGAACACGTGGAATCTAAAGTATCTGGTAGGTGGAGTGGGGGCTTAGAGAATTGACATAATGAGGTAGATGGCCCAACTTTATAATCACAATTTTGGTGTTTGTTGTAGTCATCTCTGCTCCATGGGTTACAATGTAAGCAATTGTAAATGGTAGTGTTTTTCATTTTAATAAAGCAGGGTATCTGACACATTTCTCTTAGTCTGTGTAAAATGCTCATTTTATATGATTTTAATAAAATTTAGTCTTTTCAATATCACTTGCCTCGAGTATTTCATAGCACAAAAATGAATATGCATAAATAATTACCACTTAATTACTAATGTACTTGATGACTATACAAGTAAATATATGGAGTAACATAAACACAAATACTATACGATTATACGCAAAAGTATGATGGACGAATAGGACAGGTTGTATTTTGTATAACCAAAGTTTTTACCAAGTTGGATCAAGAACGACGACCCATTGGGAGCCCTACCACAATCAAACCGTGTTCATCGACTTGTTGTAATTCCAACATATTTATCGAAATGCAGATTTAGAAGAAGACACGGGTTGCAAATAAATCTTGTAACATGCATTTATACACCAGAATATAAAACCTTTTCTTATTCAACAATATCCAATCTTTACAATCCAAATTTGGTTACTTCTATTTTCTGGAAAGCTTTTTTGTGATTTCAGAAACATATTTACCATGATAAAAGGCTTGTTGAAGTTCTAGTTCAGATGGTTTTCGAGTTCCATCGCCTGCATATGTTCCAGCACCATAAGCGGATCCACCCTTGACTTCATCAATTTCAAACATTCCACTCCCAAATGTGTATCCAAGAGGTACAAATAGCATCCCATGATGTGCTAATTGCGTTATGGCTGTGAAGCTGCAAGCAAAGTAAAAACACTATCAGTCCAGGAAGATGATATATGGTATGCAACAAACAACTTCCAAGACTTGATGAAAATAGGGACAGAAGGATACTCAGACAATGGGGGTGTTTGAGATATGTTTTAAGAACTGATTATACGATTTTCAATAATCAGAATCAAATACTGTTATATAATGGTTTGTCTACAAATAGCTTCCCTGATTTGACCGAAATAGATGAAATCAGACCCTTGAAAAATAAGATCTTTGAATATACATTTGGGCAGTGATTATATGATATTGAACATTGAAACTAAGCATCAATATAACAGGTAGTATAAGATTGTGTTAGAGCTTAAGATGGGCTTCTGTTATTTGAAGTTGCATTAATAAGCAAATCAGACGTGCTTATTTTGAATAAAGTGGAACGACTAATTCTTGTAATTACTTTTATGTTCGCATTAAATGACCTCTAAATTGTATTTTAATTGGAATAAAAGCGCATTTGCTTGAGGACAAGCAAATCTCAAGTGTAAGGGTATTTGATGAGACGAAAAATGTTACGTTTTTAGGGGTCAGTTTGAGTCCTAATTCGTATATTATTGGATCGGATTTCACCCAAAGTAACAACAACAACAACAACAACAACAATAATAATAATAATAATAATAATAATAATAATAATAATAATAATAATAATAATAATAATAATAATAATAATAATAAAATAAATAAATTAATAAATAAAAGCATTATGAAAAAGAAGTTGAAGACCAGAAAGGACATAATTATGAAGCAAGAAAGAGGTCTGTTAATTGGGAGTCGAAGTCAATAAACTTAAGGTAGAAAGAGGTTAAATATGTAACTGTAGTGTACTCTTAGGTAATCAGTTTTGCAGCTGGTATGAAGTTGATTATCCAATACTGAATATTCAGCCCTCTAGATAATAAATTTTTTTAAACGGCTTGGTCCTCTAGAATCTAGATAATAGACAAAGAGAAGTAGAATCTCTTTGTCCAAACACAAAAAACTGATTATTACGACTTCAAGTAACTAGTTCCAAAACACATAGATCCAAACACGCCCATTGAAGCATTAAATATGCACAGATCATAAATTGCAAAGTAGATATGAACTTACGCTGTAAGTTCCTGGCCACCACCATGAAACCCGGTGCTCCAGAAGATCCCAGCTGGTTTACCAGCAAGTGCTTGAGTTTCCCACAATTTGTCAGTTGCATCAAAGAAAGCTTTACATTGGGCTGCCATCACACCAAAACGAGAAGGAAAACCAAATAGGAATCCATCAGCTTCTGTAAGCTGTTCGGGCGTGATCACTGGCACATCATCTGCTTTAGGAGGAGCCTTCATCTTTTGTAGTACCAAGCTAGGCAGTGTTTCAGGTACCTAGACAACATTTCATACAAGAACATGTTATATTACTAATAAAACAATCAAGAATGCATTACTCGCTTTTCAACCCATCTTAATTCATTTCCATTGCATATTAATTTGTAATCCTTATCTTTCTAATTTTTCTTATTGTCTTTATCCTTGTATCATACCCCAATGAGATTATGTTGTAAACTTTAAAGATAAGGGGATTTCCTTTGTATGAAATATATTAAAAAGTTATTCCGATCTTTTGTTATTTTAAATAAATTGAACCTTCTTGCAAAATTGCGCACAACAACACTATACTTTCCATGAATGAGTGAGTTTAAACAGCGTCATCTATATTTTTATTAACTGTCACAAATCGCTCATTGTTGCAATTACTAGTGTTTATTGGGATTTTCACATGGCCTAGAGTCAGTTCGCAGACAGAGAAAAAAGTCAACTTCGATTGTTTATAAAGTGAATCACTTGTAAGAGAATATATATCATCGCCCTTTTCCTCTTTTACAAGTTTTTACATATAAATTGTAAAAAATGATGTGATAACATGAGACCAGAACCTGCCAAAGTGTTGCTTCGATTCCTTCAACTGAATTGGCTCCGCGTTGTATTTCTCTAGCCATATACTCCACATGTTTATGCAGTGAGTAATAACTGTAACAAGAAGAATCAAATTCAAGTTCAACACATACAGTTTTTTAAGAAAGAAAATACCGTGAATAGTCACTCCGTGCGCCAGTATATTTGACAAACCCAACAAATGAGAATACAAAAAAGTACTTACATTATATAGATCTTGGTGACCGTCATAGTTGCATCTGAAACAATCAGAAAGAAAAACAAATAAGCAAATGCAGTTATAACTCTGTCTGATCTAACATGTAACAAATTAAAATCAGCATCCCATCCATCCGGACTTCACTGTTGAACGAGCTAATCTTTCTTTAAACCATTTAGCGTTCTAACTTCGAAATTTAAGAAGTGTATTATCACAATGAAATTAAGGACTAATGTCATAGCATTACAACATACATACGATGCTTGTCCATTTTGGTACTTAAATTTAACCTTGTTCCGAGCAGGTAATTATACCTTTTTAAAGTAGGCTATTTCATAACTCATAAGCAAACTCATCATGAACACAAGTGATCAAATGAGCACATCAAAAAGGCATTACCCCTAAACTTAACAAACTAGAGTAGAGCCATTTACGTAGTAAGAGATATTGCATATCCAACAAAACCAAAATCAGTTCTGAATTTAAATTCACTTTGGTTTCTTTTTTCGTTTTGGGTAACCATGGTTTACGACCTTTTGGCCGAACAATCCACGGGATTTGAACCCATTATCACACAGAATCAAACTGGGCAAAGCCTTCCCTTTTCAAGAGGTTAGCATGACCACTTCAGAGTTGTCAGAGTTGTTTGCACCTAGCAGGAATTGAACTTGACGCATTTTAGTGATCACATCACAAGGCTTTTGCCACTAGGTCAATTCGATTTATTTTCGGAATTGAGATGATGCAATTTTGATTCTAACCCATGTTGTCATAACATCAAAGTTGAATATCTAAGCACTAAAAATAACAGTAAAAACAAAAACTATTTCTTTGAGACATTTAAACAAACAGTTGGAGTACATACTATTAATAATCATGATCAAGGAGAAAAACAACTTACAAAATTAGAAAGAATTAAAAGTAATGCAACATGAGAAGGTGAGACTGAGGTTGTACGTATCGATAAGTTGATGTTATCCATTGAATAAGTAGATGATCATTTGGCTTACGGTTACTATTTTCTTTTTATTTTTCCTCTTTTTTCTATTAAAATAATAATTATTTTATGACATGGTTGTTGGGATCGTTTTAGGTAACTAACAGGCATCGTATGTGTTGCAACGTGGCCACGTTGTAATTAAGATTTTAGCAGATCCTGTCACATGTTTCACGAGAATAAATTTATACGTATGTGAACAATGATAAAATACTACATATAATATACCACATGAAGGTAAAGTTGGTTCACTAAACTCATCATCAAATTCCGTGTTATATACATCACAACACATTCACATACATATTCTACCTAGACATAACATTAGTTTACGCTCTCATCATCAAATCCATCACTAACTTTCGGTAATACATAACATCAGACATACTCTACCTAGACATAAATATACATCACAACACATTCACGTACATATATATAAAACTAGCCTCAAAGCCCGCCCAATGGACGGCTAGTTCTAAGAATTTTTTTTTTTTTTTTTTTTTTTTTTTTAAACAGATGATGGAAATGATATTATACTCTACTCTACTAAAATCAAATACTCTATTTTACTCAAATCAAAGATTTATCCATAAGTTGTAAACAACTATAAGCAATTCATCTTCAATTCCAATACCAATTTCGACACCTCTACTCCAGTTACTTGTATAAAAGCCCGAGCCCATGATCAAGACGCTTCTAGAATGACGAAGAATGGTATGGAAGCTTCTAGAAAGTCATAGAATGGTATGGAAACTTCTAGAAAGTCGTAGAATGTTGTCTATAGAAGATGATATCTACTAGAAGTATCTAGCTAGTTGTGATAGAATATCTAGTAGAAAAATCTAGAGAGTCATTAAAAATATCTCGATCTAGAATGTTCCATGGACTAGTATATATAGGTGTTAGTGTGATGCATTTGTAAGACTAAAAGGCTTTCGTGTTTTTCAACAACAATGAACAATTAGTTTAAATCGTTAGAAAAAGAAGTGTATGCACAACTATAAGCTCAATATCAATACCATAGGAAGAGTGCTAATAAATGATTGAACCTGGAATTGAATGCAACCTGTTTGCGTTTATATGACAACCGTCACCAAAACTGGATGGTCAATGTTGACTGTTGACCCGTCATTTAGTCTTTTAGTTAGATTATGTGTATACGTGTTTTCCTGTGGCATATAACTTAAGCATTTTAGGGTCAATCAGCATCCCATCCGTCTGGACTTCACTGTTGAATGAGCTAAACTTTCTTTAAACCATTTAGCGTTCTAACTTAAATGTTGTATAAGAAGTGTATTATCACAATGAAATTAAGGACTAACATCATAGCATTACAACATACTTACGATGCTTGTCCATTTTGGTACTTATTTTTTGTTAGGAATAATATAATCGTAATACAAATTGTTTTGTATATAATCGTAAGATTACAACAACAGATTGAGGCCTGCGATTAGCAGTGTCCTTAAACAGAAATTCGTCCTATCTAGTACGAACTGTTTAGAGGATACAACAATCAATTCAAGTATGAAACTTGAATCTAGCGAATCGGTTATGTTATGATGATGGAAATAGATGATGTTTGTGTGTTTTTGATGAATCCAAAGTGAGAAATTCGTCCTCTNGAAAACAAGTGATCAAATGAGCACATCAAAAAGGCGTTACCCCTAAACTTAACAAACTAGAGTAGAGCCATTTACGTAGTAAGAGATATTGCATATCCAACAAAACCAAAATCAGTTCTGAATTTAAATTCACTTTGGTTTCTTTTTTCGTTTTGGGTAACCATGGTTTACGACCTTTTGGCCGAACAATCCACGGGATTTGAACCCATTATCACACAGAATCAAACCGGGCAAAGCCTTCCCTTTTCAAGAGGTTAGCATGACCACTTCAGAGTTGTCAGAGTTGTTTGCACCTAGCAGGAATTGAACTTGACGCATTTTAGTGATCACATCACAAGGCTTTTGCCACTAGGTCAATTCGATTCATTTTCGGAATTGAGATGATGCAATTTTGATTCTAACCCATGTTGTCATAACATCAAAGTTGAATATCTAAGCACTAAAAATAACAGTAAAAACAAAAACTATTTCTTTGAGACATTTAAACAAACAGTTGGAGTACATACTATTAATAATCATGATCAAGGAGAAAAACAACTTACAAAATTAGAAAGACTTAAAAGTAATGCAACATGAGAAGGTGAGACTGAGGTTGTACGTATCGATAAGTTGATGTTATCCATTGAATAAGTAGATGATCATTTGGCTTACGGTTACTATTTTCTTTTTATTTTTCTTTTTTTTTTTCTATTAAAATAATAATTATTTTATGACATGGTAGTTGGGATCGTTTTAGGTAACTAACAGGCATCGTATGTGTTGCAACGTGGCCACGTTGTAATTAAGATTTTAGCAGATCCTGTCACATGTTTCACGAGAATAAATTTATACGTATATGTGAACAATGATAAAATACTACATATAATATACCACATGAAGGTAAAGTTGGTTCACTAAACTCATCGTCAAATTCCGTGTTATATACATCACAACACATTCACATACGCTCTCATCATCAAACCCATCACTAACTTTCGGTAATACATAACATCAAACATATACTATCTAGACATAAATATACATCACAACACATTCACATACATATATACAAAACTAGCCTCAAAGCCCGCCCGATGGGCGGCTAGTTCTAAGAATTCTTTTTAAAAAATAGATGATGGAAATGATATTATACTCTACTCTACTAAAATCAAATACTCTATTTTACTCAACTCAAAGACTTATCTATAAGTTGTAAACATACCTTTACTTCAGTTACGTGTAAGCAACTCGAACTCCAAAAACCTTACTCAAATCAAAGCTTATATGTGCTATGAATATTTGTTACTCACAATATTTATACAAACACTTCAAGACGTTACACATACAAAATTTAGAACCACATATGTTGGCATATATAATTAAGGTACTTAGGAGACAAATTTATAGAAGTATGAAGTTCACAACTATAAGCAATTCATCTTCAATTCCAATTCCAATTTCGACACCTCTACTCCAGTTACTTGTATAAAAGCCCGAGCCCATGATCAAGACGCTTCTAGAATGACGAAGAATGGTATGGAAGCTTCTAGAAAGTCATAGAATGGTATGGAAGCTTCTAGAAAGTCGTAGAATGTTGTCTATAGAAGATGATATCTACTAGAAGTATCTAGCTAGTTGTGATAGAATATCTAGTAGAAAAATCTAGAGAGTCATTAAAAATATCTCGATCTAGAATGTTCCATGGACTAGTATATATAGGTGTTAGTGTGATGCATTTGTAAGACTAAAAGGCTTTCGTGTTTTTCAATAACAATGAACAATTAGTTTAAATCGTTAGAAAAAGAAGTGTATGCACAACTATAAGCTCAATATCAATACCATAGGAAGAGTGCTAATAAATGATTGAACCTGGAATTGAATGCAACCTGTTTGCGTTTATATGACAACCGTCACCAAAACTGGATGGTCAATGTTGACTGTTGACCCGTCATTTAGTCTTTTAGTTAGATTATGTGTATACGTGTTTTCCTGTGGCATATAACTTAAGCATTTTAGGGTCAATCAGCATCCCATCCGTCCGGACTTCACTGTTGAACGAGCTAAACTTTCTTTAAACCATTTAGCGTTCTAACTTAAATTTTGTATAAGAAGTGTATTATCACAATGAAATTAAGGACTAACGTCATAGCATTACAACATACTTACGATGCTTGTCCATTTTGGTACTTATTTTTAACCTTGTCCGAGCAGGTAACTATACCTTTGTAAAGTAGGCTAGTTCATAAGCAAACTCATCATAAAAACAAGGAGTAAACTGCAAAAATGGTCCCTGTGGTTTCCTGAGATTGCAAAAATAGTCACTGTGGTTGGCTAAGTGCAGGCGGCCTCCCTAAATATGTCATTTTACGTGTATAAAAACACAATCACACCTTATAAATCTATCCTCACTCATTTTATAATCGCAGGAAACCCCCAAAAACAAAATTATCACATCCTCAAAACCCTAATTTCTTAACATTACCAAATCATACAAATTGATGGCAAATGTGAATTGTTTTTGTGGTAACCAAGCGGCTATTCGCACTTCTTGGACAAACAATAACCCTGGTCGAAGGTTTCTGTCTTGCCCCCAAATTGTAAGTTTTTTTTTTTTTTTTTTTTTTTTTTTTTTTTTTTTTTTTTTTTTTTTTTTTTTTGGTAATGCATTTTGTTTGAAAGGTTATATAGTTAATGATGTTAATGCTTGATTATAGGGTTCCCATTGTGATTTCTTTTCATGGTTTGATCCACCAATGTGTGCTCGTTCAAGGCAGATTATACCAGGTCTTCTAAGGTCAAGAAATGAATTACAAGAAAGTTTGGATGCTATGGTTGTTGGATATCGTAGGATGAAGTTTTTTTTGATATGTACTTGGTTGGTGGTTCTTTTTATGTTCTTGATGTAATCTGCCTTTCTAAGGTTATTGAAAAGTACTTGGTTGTTGTTCTTTTGTAACTGAACTCATAGTTGGCCAATGTAGTATGTAATGGTCAACAAGTTTTGGTATATGTAATGAAGTTCAAGTTAATGAAATGCTTAATTTATGCTACCAAGTATTGTGTAACACTATGTTGGTGACTGATGTTCAAGCATATCAAGCAAGAATGCAGTAGTAAAAGATTGGCCAAGCAAAAAAAGAGTAAATTGCACAAGGTCATTGCCATACATATGCAAACAGTTAAACAAAAGATTGCACAAGGTCATTGCCAT
>LBNU01037353.1:64706-85079 GCA_014162995.1 Artemisia annua | reverse complement strand
ATCATAATGCTACATAACAAACATGTACGAACCTGTGTTGTAGCATACGATGACTCGAGACGTTGAGAGGTGTTGAATGTTTGTTGAGACAAAATATGATTACAAGTAACTTGTACATTTTACGTTATGTATCAAGTTATACGTTTGTCATCAATCAAAACAAACGAGACCGTATAGATTAAATATCGTAATATTTGCACTAACAAAGTGAATAAAATCGATTATAGAATTCAATAAAAAGGAAAATATTGGCTAGACGTGTGAGACGAAATGGGCATTGGGATAAGTTTTTAAAAGATATTGCAAATACGTATGCATTCGAAACAGTTTATAAAAAACGTTCAAAATACATTGATATTTTACACACTTTAAAAAAGTCATTCCAAATACACAAGTATTTGGCACAAGTGCTAGAAACCGTTCTAAATACATATACGTATTTGGCACTGGTGGTACCGATGGTCCCAAATACATAAGTATTTGGCACTGGTAATCGAAACCGTTCCAAATACACATGCATTTGGCACCATTATTAGACAATGTTCCAAATGCATAAGTATTTGGAACGGTTTTCTAATAGTTGTTCCAAATACCTATTTTTTTTGGTACGGTTATCCAAACAGTACCAAATACGCGTATTTGGAACTCTTTTTTACCGTTCCAAAAAGGTTCGTCCCAAAAAGCCCTTTTTCTTGTAGTGAAATGCTCCATCTAAACCTAACAAATCTCTAACAGCAGATCTGAAACCTTCTTTCAATGGACCCAAACACACGTATATCCTCCTAAACATTCTAGTTGGTGATGATGGATTTTGTGCTGGATACACATCAATCTTAACAGTACTATTTGGGTTACATCTCAACAACTCATTCACATAATCTCTCAACAGTGAATACTGTAGGCTAGCATCACCTCTTAAATTAACCTGTGCCTTTGATTTTGCCCTAAATGCTTTGGTATTGGTGACACTAACATTGAATTTTTTTTGCATTTGTTCTTGGATAGCCTTGACAGGGATTTCAGGGTTCATAGAGATTAGATCTTCTATATGTTTTGAAAGAAAAGTGGAAGTACAAGCTTTTATTTTCCTAGATTGCAAACAAGTATGCTCATTATTTAATGTTTTAACCACCCACTTGCCTTTATCACCCTTTGACACATGCACAACCCAAGGACAACCAGCTTTGTCATTTTCTACTTTTACATCCTTGCCCTTACTTTCTTTCTCAATTACAGTCTTGCCCTTGCCTTTATCATCTAAAGCTACCTGTTCCATATTCTCTTTTGTCACAATCATTTGCTCAGGAACAACACCTAAGCACTTTGCCCTAACCCTTAATTTATCATTTCTTATTATCTTAATGTTCCTTCTTGTTTCAACTGAATGTGCCCTTATCCTATCTTTTGCTTCATCCCTGTTTGCAAATTCAAAACCAACTTCCAAAGCATTTATAACACTTGAACCATCATGTCTCTTTCTTAACTTTCTAAGTCCTTTTCTCCTATTTTGTTCAGTGTCAGAGCCTACATCACTTTCAAAAGAGTCATAATCTATAACCTCCAAATCATCTTCAGTTAAATTCACATGGGGTTGCATTGAGTCATAGGTCTCTGGTTCAACTTCAAAGCTAAAAGTAGACATGTTAACATTTACTTCCTCTACTATGTGTTCCTCATCAACAAATTCTTCTATCTCATCATCCTCACCCTCAGTAGATTGCTCATACTCACTATCACTTTCCTCATTCTCAATGTTTTCACCAACAGATTTCCCATCACTCTCATTGTTCTCATCAACTGATTTCCCATCACTCTCATTGTTTTCATCATCCTCACTCTCATTGTTTTCATCATCCCTACTCTCACTAGACATGTTTACTTGTGTTTCTAATTCAACTACCTCCACATTACTATCCAATACCTTGCATTTATCAGTTTGCTTCAATGATTGCATTGTTTCTGCTTCTAAATCAACATTTGTATGGCCATGCTCAACAAAAACATAAATTACCCTATGCCTATTAACATGCTTTACCACTTCATGGAAATCATCTTCACCAGCTAAAGGCCTTAGTCCAATATCTAAACCTTTCAAAGGAACTTTGTAGTGATAATACATTTTCACATTCTCTTCATAACCTAAGCTCTGGTACATTATTGAGTTCAATAAATCAATGTTAAACTGATCAATGGCTATCAAGTCCACAAATGTTACCTGACCCCCAACATACTGCCTCTTTGGTAACTCTGTAAATCGACCTTCATGATGAACCCTTATTGAAAACAAGTTTGTATATTGTTCTGTTTCAAAAAAATATAGCAACAAATCAGTTACCAATACAATAGAACAATATGCCAACAAAAACACAAGTTAGGATTTTTACCATAAAGATCTTTCGTGTCAACATTCTCTCCATCTGGTCTAATGTACCACAAACTTGCAGAAGATGTCATCCTTACTTGTTTTAAAGCATAAGGACGAATTTGATGAAACTAATTGTTTAATTGGATTGAATTGATAAACTGCAATTAGGGTTTAAAGTGGGGTTTTTTTTTGTTAATGTCGGGTGTGTGTTTATTTGTGTCGGGTTGGACCACTTAAGAGTATAAAAAATTGGGTCCACGAGTAAAATGACATATTTGTCCTTGTTCCTTTCATATATTCAATTTGGGACCACGACTTAACTCACTCTCACTAACGTCGTTAGCACCCAGGGACCAAAATGATGTAAAGTTTCCCCCCACAGGGAGGCCGCCTGCACTTAGCCAACCACAATGACTATTTTTGCAATCTCAGGAAACCACAGGGACCATTTTTGCAGTTTACTCGGAAGGTTATTTATCTTTTGTATTTTGTTGAAACTTAAATTAATTTACTTTACTTAAATTATACTTCTAAATACCCATTACTACCTCCGTCCCAAAACGTAAGTCTATTTTAATTTTTTTTTTGCAACTTTGACCTTAATTATTTTATACGTGTTATATAATACTTGATGGAAAATATATAAATGAATTGTGTTTTAAATGTATTTTCATTGTTATACATTTCATCAAGTATTATATAACACGAAAATATATAATTAAGGTCAAAGTTACAAGAGAATAGATTTAAAGTGAAAGAGGTTTTAGTGACACAAAAAATTGTCATTAAAAATCTAATCTTTTAATGACATTTTAAAAAGTGTGAGTACAAGCTTAAATTATTAAGATTTGATGACACTTTTTATTTACAAAATGTATCTTAAAAGACGAAAAATGAATCCTCACACTTGTTTGTGCCACTATAAATAGATTATTACCTACTGAACTTCTACATACACTTTCTAAATAAGGAGAAACACATAAAAATTTTAGTGACACTTTTTTATACTTTTGATGACACTTTTTTACTTTTAGTGACACTTTTTAACTTTTGGTTACACTTTTTTTAATCGTCATCAAAAGACTATTTTTGTAGTGATAACCCCTTAAACTTGGCAACTTTTCAAGAATCACACACTATATTAATTTTAAAAAACACACGCATTGCATCAAGGGTCGAATCAGAATCACAATTTCAAAAAAATAATTATTTATCGTTATACACTGTCACTTTACACAAGTATATCCGTATAGTATATAAACAAGTTACTCGTATACGAAGAACAAATATAAGATATTCATTTCACCAATTTAAAAAAAAAAAAANTTATTATATTTTCAGGGAGTAGTAAATTATGTAAAGCTTATGATCATGCATTAAGAAATACATAAATGTTACTTGATCAATAAAACGAAAATGTCTCACCGGAATAACTAGCTTTAATTAAATTTCAAGTGTGCATGTGAACATCTACTGTCATTAAACACTTTGATGTAATTGGTATGGGACTAACATGTAGATAAGAAAGTTATAGAAAGACCAAGAGCGGGTCAACTGGAACTATCTCACATGAAACGGAGACTTTGAGGAGTATTATTTATGAAGACCAAGAAAATGTAGATCGAGCATGCATGTGAAGTCATCATCGGAAATATTAGAAAAAGACGAGTGATTATGTGAAATATAAAGAGTCAATGAACTTCCCCCAGCCACTTCCTATATAAAAGTGCAGCCGAATACCTAGAGGTTGATCAGTACTAGTCGGGATCTGAAAAAACACTGGTAATTAGCTTTTATCGTCTTGTATGTTATAACTTTTTCTTTTGTGATATATATTCCCATCATGACTTCTTGGCATCCTGTATTTCTTAAAAAGATTTGAAAGAGATCGAGTTATGATTTATTTATTTTTTAGTGACGATTGTGCTGCAGATTTCTGAAAATGGCGGAATATGACTATGACTATGCGCCTATTGTTTTAGACAATGGATCTGGAACAATAAAGGTCAGTCTAATTCTTTTATACTAGGTATGCTACTATGCTGACTAACATGTTGCATAATTTTATTGCTTGATGTATTTTGCAGGCTGGGTTTGCTGGTGACGATGCTCCTAGGGCAGTATTTCCGAGTATTGTAGGGAAGGCACGTCGCACTCACGGTGGTGTCCAGGAGGATTATGTTGTAGGAGATGAAGCCCATAGCGGAGGAGGACATATGGCATTGAGTCATCCTATTCAACATGGTATTGTCAGAAACTGGGAACAGATGGGAAAGGTCTGGGAACATACTTTCAATATAGAGCTTCAAGTCAAACCAGAAGAACACCCTGTGCTTATTACCGAGGCAGCGCTAAATCCTAAAATAAACAGAGAGCATACCATTCATGCCATTTTTGAGTCTTTCAATGTTCCAGCGGCATATGTTGAAATGCAGCCTGTGCTATCTATGTATTCAAGTGGACATACAACTGGTCAGTCAATCATTACTCTTTATCAATTTTGGTTTAAACTAGTGTACGATATAATAGAGTTTTCATTTGCTTACTTATTTTACTATATATAGGTCTGGTGCTGGGTTCCGGAGATGGTGTGTCACAGACTGTCCCAATTTATGAAGGTGTTGTATTGAAACATGCCATCCAGCGCGTTAACCTTGCAGGGGCTGACATTACGAATTACCTAACAAATATCCTGACGGAGAGAGATTACATGTTCACCAGTGCTGCTCAATGGAGTATTGTCCGTGACATGAAAGAAAAGCTTGGATATGTGGCTCTCGACTATGAACAAGAACTTGAAGCGGCAAACAGTGAAGAAAAAGACTATGAATTGCCCGATGGACAAGTTATCACAATTGGGCCCGAGAGATTCCGGTGCACCGAGATTCTCTTCCAACCATCTATCATTGGACTAGATGGTGTTGGTATTGATGATGCCATCTACAACTCGATCATGATGGTTAAGGATGGAAACATGATGAGAGAAATGTTTAGTAATATTGTGCTCAGTGGTGGTTCAACCATGTTCTCAGGTATAAAAGACCGATTGACCAAGGAGATGATGGGAAAAGCTAATGCCAGCATGAGAGTCATCGTGAATGCACCCCCGGAGAGAAAATACAGTGTGTGGATCGGAGGATCGATCCTTGCTTGTCTCAGTTCCTTCCAAGAGGTAAACTGTCTTAGTCCAAGTTACATGGCTTCAAACTTTCAGTGTACACATTAGTTAAAGTTACTTTAAATGATAATGCTATGTTAAAATCTAAAATCTGTAAGTAAACGATTTGGTTTTATGCGTCTAATAGTCTTTCAACCTGTTTTATGTGTTCCTCCTTTTCGCTGATTCTTTTTGTTCCAGTATTTCATCCATTTATTTTCTTTGTGCTTGATAAAATACAACTCGACTCGACTTATTGATGAGAAATATCTAAAATTGAATCCTCTACTTCAAATGATTAGCTCTCAAGACTATCAGACTAACTTTTTTCTTCTTTATGTAAAACAGAGATGGATTACCAAGGCCGAATATGACGAGTATGGTCCATCTATTGTTCACAAAAAATGCACCTAATTACGTACGTTTTTCTATTGACGATATGATGAGGGGTTCCTTCTAGTTTGTAATTCCTTTTGTTCTATGTTATTTTAATAAGAGGATGAACTCTTGTTGGTCATCTGGTATTGTACTTTTATATATGGATTTCTAATATCTATTTCTGCTGGGAATTCTTGTAATTGAAGATTGGTTTATAGTGTTTAATCTATTATAAAGTAGACTAATAACCAGTCAATTTCTCAGGTTGCAAGTAAAGAGCCGGATAATCAAGAGCCGATAATAGGCTATAAACCCTTATTGAACTAAACGTTGAAGGGGGTCTTAATACCCTTTTTTTTTCATTACATATTTGTTTGTTCTTGTTTCGAGTTTTCCAGTCGTATAAAAAGTAACTTTAAAGAAATTCAATTTTTGTTAAATAAAAAATGTACAAGATGATAAAAGTTATAGGTGACAATTCGTACTTAAACGTTATAAAATAATCCAAACACATTTTGACGGGTTGAGAATGTCAACCCAAACATGTCCCCTTATTAAACGAGTTATCCATATCGACCAACCATGTAACCACAACCATAATCTAATCAATTTTTTTTTTTTTTCATTTTTTCTTTTTTTTTTGTTTTTTGTTTTTTGTTTTTTTGTAAAGGGTTTCCTCAATAAATGTATTACTAATAGAATCAAGCCTGCTCTAGGTGGTTTGGTAAGTTGCAATCAGAGTGCATTTATTCCTGGTAGAAATATACAGGACAATATTATGCTTACTCAGGAAATCATGAGAGGCTATAATAGAAAAGGTGGCCCAAAAAGAGTTGCTTTTAAGATTGACATACAAAAGGCATATGATACAGTTAATTGGGGTTTTTTGAATAAAGTTCTTGAAGGTTTTGGATTTCATGAAACAATGGTTCATTGGATCATGGAGTGTGTCACTACTGCTGCTTTTACTCTAAATGTGAATGGTGAGAGAATTGGTTTCTTTAAAGGGGGGAGAGGCTTAAGACAAGGTGACCCTATGTCTCCTTATCTATTCACACTAATAATGGAAATCTTCACCTTAATTCTAGGGAGAGAAATTGATCAAGAGCAGAGGTTTCAGTTTCATTTTGGTTGTAAACCTATAAAGCTGTCCCATGTATGCTTTGCAGATGATTTATTGGTGATGTGTCATGGAGATAAAGTATCTGTGCAAGTGATTAAAAATGCTCTGGTCAAATTCAGTAGTTGTTCTGGTCTTCTTCCAAATTATTCTAAAAGTACAGTGTTTTTTGGTAGTATGAATGAGGAAGAGAAGAATGCTATAAGTGAAATTTTACCTTTTGCTGTTGGGAAGCTACCAGTCAGATATTTGGGAGTTCCATTGATTGCTAAAAGATTGAGTGTTAAAGATTGTGGATGTTTGTTAGATAAGATCAATGCTAGAGTCAATAATTGGAAGAATAGATGTTTGTCTTATGCTGGAAGATTGCAACTGATTGCTGTTGTGCTTGAATCAATCCATGTTTATTGGGCTTCTGTGTTCCTCATTCCAAACACCATTATCAAAGAAATCAACAAACTTTTGAAAAATTTCCTATGGAATCAGGGTGAATCTGCTAAGGGGAAAGCTAAAGTAGCTTGGGCCAATATATGTAGACCAAAGGATAAAGGAGGATTGGGGTTGAAAGATTTGAAAATTTGGAACAAAGCTTTACTTGCCAAACATATTTGGAACATTGCTGTTAAAAAAGACACATTATGGGTCAAGTGGGTGCATACAGTGAAGTTGAGAGGAAGGAGTATTTGGAGCATTGATATTGATAAATGTGATAGCTGGGGATGGAAGAATTTGCTTGGCATAAGAGATTTAATAAGTGAAAGAGTGATTCATAAAATAGGTAATGGAAAATCTATTTCTTTATGGTATGATAGATGGAGCAATATTGGTCTTTTGTCTCAAATTGTTACATACAGAGACATCTATACAGCAAGATTGAATGACAATTTGAAGCTTTGTGATATGATTAATAATGGAAGATGGGTATGGCCTGAGGAATGGTATGAGAAATATCCTATTATTACTAATTTGATAGTTCCAAATATTGATGAAGACTGTGAAGACAAAATTATTTGGAAGAATTCAAGTGGTAAAGAGGTTGATTTTGCTGTAAGTATAGTTAATTTTGATCTCAACAGATATGATCAAAGTGTGGATTGGTGGCAAATAGTATGGTTCTCTCAATGCATTCCAAAACATACTTTCATTCTTTGGTTGACAATTCAAGATAGACTGACTACNGGTCTCGCCAGTGAGGGTTTTGACAAAGATTTGCTTACTATCGCCAGCAGGGTGGATCAAATAGACTGTGGACTTCTTTTGGATGTTGTAACAGGCTAAAGTACGACCCTCCTTAAGCTGTTTACCGTCATATATCAACCAGCTTTGCTCATGTGGCAGGATTCCCGTCTTGGATTTGACCTCAAGCTTAACATTGTCAATTGTTTCATCGCTCTTGACGTCAAGAGTGAAGGTTGTGATGGTCTTACCAGAGATAACCTTCACGAATATTTGTATCATCTGTGGATTGGGAAACACCATAAGAAAAAGTGAATAAAATATTGTATATGTCCACTTAAGAACTCAAAGAAATATAACTAATGTAATATGTCAAATCTAATGAAGCCTCAAAAAGTAACTAATACAAAGATTGGGTTGTAAAGTATTGTTCATGTACGTCTGGTTAAGTGTAACAAACCAAACACGAACATCTAATTATAACAAACCAAATTAAATTCCTTGTGCACTTGACCCAAGCCCTTTTGGTCAAGTGGTATGTGAAGGGGCTGTTTGATAAAACGGTATGATTAAGCGCTGAGTGAATCAAAGTTGATGAATGATTTAAAGATCCTGAATGATAATAAACGTTTGAGAATTGATCTGAATCAACGATCTGAATGATTTAAATTGCCATTTTATCATTTATATGCACTTATATTAAAATTAATTTTAGCTCACTAATAATTGTCCCACGTTAATAAAATCAACTTATTATGTGAAAAAAAAAAAAAAAAAAAAAATTGTGTTTCATGAAATAATAAAAACGTGACCATTTTATATTAAGCTCATAAAATCAAACCTTTTAAGATATGTTGACATTATGCAAATTACAAGTTTTCTATTATTTTGAGTAAAGTTAAAATGAAAAATGGGGTCATTGATTAAAAAGTAAAAAAGGACAAGATATGAAGAGGGAAGAAGATCCCCTCAAGTTAAAAAAATAACTTGACTCAAGTTGAGGGAATGTGAGCCATTGGATTTGATCTAATGACTCAAATCAAAAGAATTTCTTTTGATTTGAGCCATTGGATCAAATCCAATGGCTTATAAACACCCAACTTGAGTCAAGTTAGTTTTTTAACTTGAGAGAATCATCTTCTTATGAAGAGATGGGCCACTGTATCATTTTGCATTCTCTTGGCAATGAACGAATAAGAAGATTTCAAAATCATTCAGCGTAATATATTATTTTATCAAACACTCATGTGCTCTGACCGACTCATATGTCTTCTCTTAATCGCTCAATTCAAAGGCTATTAAACGGGCCCTTACCCACCAATCAAGAAGTTGTGGGTTCAAGTCTCGGTGAAAAGATTTGTGAGATATATTGTGAGATATGGCGAGAAAAAATTTGTCGCTCACTAAATTCTTAGTGCATTTGAAATATATGCCTTGCTAGTGGTCATGTATGATTGTAACAGCCATTTTAAAAACATAATAGAATGTCAATGTGATCATCTAAACTCAGTATCTAAACATATACACATCAGTATAATAATGTCTATTCAAATAGAATTGAATCTGGTTAAATAATTTTAGGTCTCCAAACAAAGTACGAACTATCAAATAACAAGTTTTAAATCCCAAAAGATACAATGTGAAACTAAATAGAGTGAAATAACAAAATGCAAAGAGCGCGTCAAAATCCATATGATAAATAATAGAACAATGGACGTATGCGTCAATTCATCCAAAATCAATTATGGCATGTCGCATGTATACGCAACTGATAACAAAGCTCTGAAAACCTAGCTAATCTAGGGCCAGCCTATAAGCCTATTCAATTTACGAACATCCAAAAAGAGACATCGTGGACTAGTTATCTCGCTACAGATAGTGTCATGTCATATGGCGCCACAATGAAGGGCCTGTAGTAGCCCTACAAATGGTGAACTCGGTAATTTTTCATACCACTAGACCAGAAGGACTTGGGTCAAGTGCACAAGGAATATAATTTGGTTTGTTATAATCAGATCTTTCCTAAAAGGTTGACTCAATTTTAATTTTTTCTTAATTTTTTCATGTTGGTTAACTGTTTCCTTCTAAATTTGCCGACCAATCCTTTAGCGAGAACAAGTCCTCGTCAAGAGTTTGGCCAAGTGGTGATGTGGTGTTACCTTTGGTGAAAACATGTCCTTACCAAAAATGTAAAATTAGTTAAAAATGCTTTAAATCAAACATAAATGTTTTATAATAATTAAAAATGATTTATAAAATGCTTTAGGTTAAATGTAAATGATTTAAAAATGATTTAAATTAATTATAAACAATTTTAAAATAAATTAAATGATTTTAAATGAATTATATATGATTTAAATTACTTATAAATAATTTTAAAATCATTTAAAATAACTGTGATCGAGAAAATGTGTGGGACCACAAGTCATGGCCAAAAGCCACAGTTTGTCGTCGCCAAAAGTATTAGCAACAAGGTCTTTATGAATACCTTTTGACAAGAACTTGTCCTCGTCAATAAACTTTAACGAGGACAAAGGTGGCAAAAAGCCGTCTCTAATAAGGACGAATGTTGTAGTGCTACCTCATGTACACACAAGTGCCCAACAAAATATTATTTAAGCTTTGGCTTAAAGATAAGTACGTATACATAATACATCCTATTGTTATAAATAAAATATTGAAACATGAAGACTTAAATGGCAAAAGCTCATCTACAAGAAAGCTTTTCAGAAAACTTCAAGAGTTAGGCATGTAAAACCCCATGAAAAGACTTATTGATTGAGAGTTGCAATGTAAAAACTAAAAAGCAATTTCGAAATAGAAAACATGTTTTTACCTTAGAGGATCGCCACCAACACTAGAACATTGTCGCTCAAAACTTTATTGGTAAGTTAGGGTTTTTTGTTTTGTTTTACGGATACGTATTTTAATTAAGACAGTCATGGTAATTATATATGGGCTTTGCTAAGATTCTAAGAAAGTAAGAAACATATCAATAGAAGTCCAGGTTCGCAAGTTTACACAACAAGTCCCTTTAATTAACACGATATTTATTTATATAAAAGGGTAAGTTACAATAATTGTCCTTGTAGTTTCTCATTAAAACCTACTATAACATCCGTACGCATAACTTACATCATTTCGCTAACTTATGTGAAATTGCAAATCTGCGTTTTCTGGACTGTCTGCTATAAATTGTAGATTTGACCCAGTTAAACTTGGAATTATAACTTGAAACCAATTGCATTGGAAAGTAGACTCAGAGGGATAAATTTTTCTTTTTTACCTCAAATCTATCCAATAGCTGATCGTGGATCTTTTGGAAGCCTTGTAACTGATCGTGGTAGTGAATGTTAGGGTTTGTATAACTCTTGGTTTGTCTATAGCAGGTTGTGTTGCTATCGGTTTACATTCTGATTTTCGCTGCATTTAGCAGCTTAATGGTCTACCGAATCATGTCATAGTGGCTATCTATGGAGGCTAGGGTTCATGCGTGTACCTTAGTATTGGATTATGGTGACCTGGTTCTTACTTGCTGTTTTGCTTATAGATGGGGTCCTATATTCTTTGTTTTACTCAATTAATGACATGGTGCTGATGATCAAGATTGGTTCATGTTATTATATGCTGGAAGTTAGGGTCGATTATACCCTGTTTACGTTTCAAATTCGATTTGCTATGGATTGCACTCTTATTAGGTTATTAGATTATGCTTCGTGCATAATACTAATAGAAGTTGCAAATGGATTTGTTTTGGATTGAGCACTTGGAAGGCGGGGAAACTTGGTATGGGTTTCTTCATGTGCAAGTTCTGGATCGCTATGATGACTAAGAAGACTTAAGTGTTTATTTGAGTTATGATGTATTGTATTTTTTTTATTTTTAGTCATTGTTAGTTGTATTCGGAATTGTAAGTTATAAGAATGGCGTGTCATTCTTATATAGTGGTTATGTAAGTGTCCTAAGGGACTGAGATGAGGGACTCACTCTCATCTGTTGTACTTCAATATTTTTTGGATAATATACTTTACCAGGGTGCAGGATTACTCCTCTTTACCCAAATCTATCCAATAAACGGTTTATGGGTATTACGTTTAGGAAGCTTATTTTATCATGAGGATAATATAAAATCACTTAGAATCATGCTAGAATTATCACAAAGAAGCTTACTTCATTCTTACGTTTCTTAGCTTTTACCTTCCAAGAACACACACATGACATGTGTTTTATGAGTAAACTTCTGGACATTTTGAATAGACAAAATTTCACCGTTCGTCCCTAAAGTTGACGCAATTCTCGCGTTTCGTCCTTTTTTATTTATTTATTTATTTTATTATTATTATTTTTTTTGCATTTTCGTCCCTGAACTCTCCAAATTTCGCGCAGTTGGTCCTTTTGGCAGACGGACGTTATCTCCGACCGTTAAGTGCCTTGTGAAGTTACTTAAATGCCCCTTCACATATAACAAACACTATTGAAAAACACACACACACACACACATTTGGCAATGTGAAATCCTTAGGGTTCCTCAAATGATGCTCCGTATTTTTATTAGTTCAGGCCTTGTCGACGATGGGAGATGATCAAGTAAGCTTTTCATACTAATGCTTTTCATGACATTACTATAAGTAATTATAAGGGGAACGTGTCTGCGATTATGAAATCACATCCATTTCGTGGTGGCATTTTAGTTTATGGAGCTCATACTATATTTAGGAGGATTTAAGTGCAAAAGAAGTGGGTGATGATGAGATGATCATGTTTGAAATGGTTAATGATGTCGAACAAGAAGAGCGCCACATGTCTAATTTGTCGGATTGGGCTCCTAGTGTCAGCTCTTCAACTAATGTTCAGGTAGCTACATACTAGCATATTGTTATATATTAGGTCCGCCGATGCTCTTATAGTCTTAGTACGCTGCCTATATCAGCAAACACAGTAGTTACCATGTTTATAAGTGGTCGCAGACACAGCAGTTACCATGTTTATAAGTGGTCGCAGACACAGCAGTTAACATGTTTATAAGTGGTCTTTTGTATATTAATCGTCTAAAGTAGCGTTATAGTATGCTTTAAAGATAAGCCCAATTGTGGCGTGAAGGGAATGTTGAGTAAGCGGTCCATACAGCCTTAGCTGAAATAGGTTAACTTTTGTATGACATGATATGGCCTGCATTGGGTTGGGTCACCTGCGAACACTTCGATAAATTCTATTGCAGTAATAATTAGCCAAGAGATATTATTAGCATGTACATGTAATAATCTGAAATTTTGAATAAATCAATTTAGGAGTTTGTATGCGTCGAAATAGGCTTTGGGAGACATTCACCTTGTTTGACATGTTACCCTTAGCTAAATATTTGGATTTGAACCCTGTGTGATGAAAGTTAAAACACAACCAATCGTAAATAAATACTACATGCGTTGAAAATGCAAATTACAACATCTTGCTACTTAAAGGCAATGACGTCAAACCAATTGAAAAAGGACTTATTTTGTTTGAAATATGCATTGAATTTGCACACTTCTCTGCCTAAAAAAATAGAACTTTTAAACACAAACTGGAGTCACTGGAATCCATCAACCGGACGATTAACCTAATGTTAGCTAAACCATCGATTGCGTCATTGGCTATTATATCAGAATCTTCAACTACCACTAGCTACCCTTTCACATAACTAGGTCAACTTTGAATTTTACATCAGTACATATATTTAATTTTCTCTTATCCTAAATCTTTGTAAATTACATGTGTATTGTTATAGTGGAGTACTCCTATTGACCAAGATATTGGTCAACAGGAGTACTCCACTATAGTGAAGAAAAGGATGCCACAATCAGAGAGCTGTCATATTTTCTCAACTCGGCTGAATCTCATAATTCAAAGGTCAAATTCATGGCCATTTATCATATGATTTTAACATTATAATATTCCATGTTATAGTATCTTTGTTAACATATTCTCTTCGTAAAACAGAGAATTTCAGAACTAGAAGACATCATACGCAGGAAGACGATAAATTCTATTGCAGTAATAATTAGCCAAGAGATATTATTAGCATGTACATGTAATAATCTGAAATTTTGAATAAATCAATTTAGGAGTTTGTATGTGTCGAAATAGGCTTTGGGAAGACATTCACCTTGTTTGACATGTTACCCTTAGCTAAATGTTTGGATTTGAACCCTGTGTGATGAAAGTTAAAACACAACCAATCGTAAATAAATACTACATGCGTTGAAAATGCAAATTACAACATCTTGCTACTTAAAGGCAATGACGTCAAACCAATTGAAAAAGGACTTATTTTGTTTGAAATATGCATTGAATTTGCACACTTCTCTGCCTAAAAAATAGAACTTTTAAACACAAACTGGAGTCACTAGAATCCATCAACCGGACGATTAACCTAATGTTAGCTAAACCATCGATTGCGTCATTGGCTATTATATCAAAATCTTCAACTACCACTAGCTACCATTTCACATAACTAGGTCAACTTTGAATTTTACATCAGTACATATATTTAATTTTCTCTTATCCTAAATCTTTGTAAATTACATGTGTATTGTTATAGTGGAGTACTCCTGTTGACCACTATATTGCCACAATCAGAGAGCTGTCATATTTTCTCAGGCTGAATCTCATAATTCAAAGGTCAAATTCATGGCCATTTATCATATGATTTTAACATTATAATATTCCATGTTATAGTATCTTTGTTAACATATTCTCTTCGTAAAACAGAGCATTTCAGAACTAGAAGACATCATACGCAGGAACAACATGTTGATCACAAAGCTTAGGAAGGACATGATGGTTCTTGAACAAAAGGTTTGTGTCCCCTTATCAAATCTTCTACTTAGCTTATTTTTGATAGATTTGGTTAAGGTCGAATAGATAATCTTATTGCGGTTCCCATTTTATTAACTGAACCGTTTCACCCAGATATTTTATTGTTATAAATAGGCAACTTTAGACTTGTTCAGCTGGTTTGAGTAGTACCATTTAGCTCGTATTTTTTACTCTTTTGGTCCTTTGAAGAAATTTTATAACCTGATTTTACCCATTCACAAATTTTTTATCACAGGTGATACACCTCACGAGTCTCAGAAGACCATCATCCTCCAAGTCAAGTTCTAGCTCAAAGAAGCTTCATGTAATGTTAGACAATCTGATATACGACATGTATAGCACAACAAGCCCGTCTGATGATTCAGATTCCTCCACCAAGAAGAAACATCAGGTCCCCACATTGAACAACGTTAACAAAGAAGAACTCCGTGCTCCTATTCTAAGCAGACAAAAACTGGTAGCTAAATCAAGTGAACAACCTTTATGATCTGTCAGTCCACTAAAAGAGAGGTCGCTAAATCAACAAGCAAATCCGGCCGTCTTTCCAAAGTCAAAGTCAAAGGAGTCAAGGTCTAGTTCCAATGGTCGTAAGGTTAGAAATGGTACAAGTTCAAACTCAGCAAAATCTAGAGTGTCAGGACAACTTAAAAGATGGGCTTAAGTTATCATTTTCAGACATGATTTTGCCCTTTGGGTATTCAGCAATCAGCACATATATAAACCAATGGTCTTTTAGGCTTTTAGCTTAAAGGTGTTATGAATATGATGAAACAAATGTACAAGGAGTTAGTCATTTTCATAATTTAGTTTTCAGCACATATAAATAAATGCTTTCTTGGATTAAACTTTTTACAAGTTGCTGAAGACTTGCATGAATTAAGTTATCTTGGATAAAAAAATTTGTCAACAGACTAACATTTTTATTACCATTTTTAATTTGAGGGCTCTGTAGAAATTATAAACTTAAACACAAAATATTGGTCTTTAAAATTTGTATTGAAAATAAATTCTTGGCAATATGTACATTATAACAAACATACGCTGCATAAATAATAGAAACCACGTAGCGGTAACTTTTAGTTACTCAATTATTTTCCAACAGGTCTACTGCTGTTTCAACTAATGAATGAATCGACGTCTTATATCTGCTCAATCCAATCGCTCTAGAAAAAGTATCAAAACTTTCTATCTCTGCCGTTGTCTCTGTGATACCTTCAAGCTCTTGTTGCATTCCTAAATATTTGAAAGTCTGAATATTATTATGTGTGTCTTTCATCATCCAAATTGCCAACTCCTCTACATATCTCCTTATTCTTGGAGTCTTGGCTTGTGGTTGCGGGTTTTTCTTTAAAATTTGGACGAGCGCTGTTGCTAAATCACTTTCTTGTATTCCAGTTCTTTTAAACATGGCACTGGCTTCTTGAGATGTCATATACCGGAAGACGTGTGCTGCTAGTCCAACCATAACTTCCTGTAGCTTATTTTCTTCTGTCATGATTTCCTTTAATATCTGCAAACGCCAGTGGGTTACTTAGTCATGAGGTATAGGAGGCGTTTCGATTTACGTTTTAAAACTAGTTTTCTCAATATTGCGACTTAGAGTCAAAATGGTCTGCTTTTTAATTTTTTATCTACATATTCCTAAAGAAATCAGATTTTTCGTAAATTTACGTATCTGAACAGGTGTTTATTTGAGGTTCAAGTACCACAAAGGACGAAAGTGAGATTGTAACTGATTATCTGATGGCGATTATTTGAAATGCAATTTTAACTAATGTTTTACTCTTTTCCTTAAGCTATTACTGTATTTTTTTAAGCTGCGAGATGTAAACATAACCTGTATTGACTCAGTTTAAGGAAACGGGTCAGTATTTCCATTATAAGTGACACCAAATAAATAGATCTCTTGAGGTTCACTTACAGTTGATGCGGCTGTGATTATCCCTCTTAGCTGTTGAAAACACTCCGACCCACTGTAAATGCGTGCGGTGTTTATTCGAAGTAAGGGCTTTTCCAGTGCATTAACAAGCTTCTCAGTTACCTTTAGTTTGAAGACACGCAGACAGTTATTCGTGCTTTCAAATGCCAGCATTCCAAGTGCTTCTCCAGCAGCTATTCTAACATGATCCGGGATCCCTTCTCTAAAGAAAATGTTGAACAATTCTTTTAGAACCCATCCTGTTCCTCCTATCCTTTCTGTTGCATCGGCATCCAGTGCCAAACTTGTGACCCTATCACAAGTCCCATTAAGAGGTTATTCGGTATAATTTAGCCAAAAGTAAGCAAAATTTGACTCATTTTTTAATAACTGTAGCCACGTATATACAGATACTCACACAAAAAGATAATGCAACGTAGCAATGTCGGGATGATCAGGAAATCTACTAACTAGCTTTAAAGTAGACTTAGTGGATCTGTCACCAGTGATTCTATTTGTTGTTATCGTTTTTTCATTCACTAATCTCTGAGAAGGATCGCCTGTTGTACTTTTACCAAGAGAACAACAAGGCCACTGTTCTTTTGCAAGAGATTTATCAATGTTAACATCAAAGGGTGTCCTACTTATACCTAAACATAAGGAAAAACAAGAACTAGCCATCAACTAACAGTACTAACTCTCTGCAAGTGACGTATTATGCAAATCTCTACCAGTACAAATGATCTTGTAGCAGTATTAACCACTTTAACTATTTAATTAGCTTTTTCTTCCATACTGTTGTGTTTCTTATCTCATCTATCCTAATAATTAGAGATAAACAATACTGGTACTTCAATTCAGGATATCATATATGATGAGTCCAAAGTCTCCGACTTTTAAGTGATCCGCATTGGTGTTGACCAAAAGAACGTTCCTAAATTATTACAAGCCGCCTCTGAGATTCAAACATTTTGAAGTCGTCTAACCATATATAAAGTATGATCATGAGGCCACTCAAACATTTTGAAGTCGTCTAACCACTCAACATAGTAAAATAAAATCCGCAAAAGAAATCTACAGCATATAGTACTAGCAACATATGCTGGTGTAGTGACGTGGTGTGCAAATTCAGAAAAAATTGATAGACATGACGTCTCTCTTGGTATTTTACACAGCGACCAAATCATCAGTAATATAAAATTAGGGACAACGTTTTTGAAAAGAAATTGATCAAACTGAGACAAGATTGAAACTTGAGTGGTCTATATTAGTGAAACGGGATTACTATCGAGTAACAGTTATTCCAATCATTTAAAGTCAAGCCCATAAAAAAGTTCCATATCTGGGAGATGTGGTTTGTTGAGACGAGCAGCGCAGTTCTTAAGAACTTTTTCCCCTAATTATACTATATAACATTTGCCAAAATATTACGGGGCAAAACTATTGTTCATTAGAAAACCATTACCATTCATTAGAAAATCTGTTAATTATCACACATACCAATATATCACAAACTAGTTTAAAAACGAAAAAATGAATAATACAATACACTAAAGAACATACCAACAGAACAATTACTAGCCCGGTGTAATGGTAAGTCCTGACCCAACTTTTCTTAGCCCTAACCAGGCACTCAACAATGTACGAACACCAGTCAAAATTAGGGATATCGTACTCATCATCGATACACTGCAGAAACTTCAAGTTAACAGTAGCGTTCTTGTTGGAATCTCCAATCGACGTGAAATAAAGAACCAAAAAATTCAGCTTAAACAACCACCCGCCTGCTTGTTGTCTATACATTTCTTGCTCTACCGGACCGTGATAATACCTATGCTTCTTTCAGAACTGTCGTTTCCATTCAATTACCAGAGGGTGTCGGAAATCAGCTTCATCACGGGCTTCCACATAAACACTTCCCATTGGTAGCCCGAGTACATCTTTCACTGTCTCCCTCGTAATACTTATCGCCTTACCATTCACCTTCAAGACGCATGCATCTTCATCAAAGTTGTCTAACAACCAGTAACTTAAACGTGTTGGTACATCCTTTTTCTTAAAACCAAGTGTTAGTGCAAATATTACGATGCTTAATCTATACAGTCTCGTTTGTTTTGATTGATGACAAACGTATAACTTGATACATAACGTAAAATGTACAAGTTACTCGTAATCATATTTTGTCTCAACACCTCTCAACGTCTCGAGTCATCGTATGCTACAACACAGGTTAGTACATTTTTGTTATGTGACATTATGATCAAACCCCTTTGACCAACCATTTAGAATGAGTAAAATACTTTTAGAGTCTTTAAGTATTTTAGGTGTCAAAATACACTTTAGGTGTTAAATAGAATAAGTGCCACATTAGGTGTCTAGATAATATTAGTAAGTTTACAATATATAAAAATGTGTTTTATAACAACATAAGTACATAAAACATTTTTAGTAACTTACTAAATATTATATAGCTAGCTAATATACTTTTCATATACAAGTAACTTACCTTTTTAAGTTAGTATATACATTTGTCTAAATGTGTTTTTCATAAAATAGAAAACACTCTTTTATTACCTCATGTATAGTGTCATCTTAATTTGGAAAGATCTTGATTAGACTAGACATAGATATAGAAAAAATTTGGAAGATATCTTTGTCATAGATCTTGTAAGATATGTCATAGATCTTGTAGTTGACTAGGAAACATCTTGATGTGATTAGACATAGATATAGAAAGATATTTGGTTTATGTATTCGTATGGTTCCCCCAGTCCTGCAGATTCCTTTTTAAATTTTCATTTAAATCCCTCACCCAAGATCACTCACTTTCATCACTAGGATTCTTCTCACTAATGTTCACTCATATTCGGATTAGGATATTTCACTGGCATCTATAAGATAATCATCTATAATAATACTTTCAGACTTCACAAGAATGATCCAAGATACCTTTCTCCATAGAGGAATGAATCCGGAAACTTGTTCCTTGCAATCCTCGAACCATTGAGTATTTGTGATCACTACACACACTCACTGCATTCTTTCATCCTTAACTCACCCTTCATCCATTAGCCTCACTTATTTGGTGACTTGACAACTTCGTAACTAATCCGGACTCATTATTTACAAGATTACATATAATATCTAAATCACAAGTCTAACTTATGACTATAGATATTGTCTTGTATCTACATATGTTACCTCACTTGGTTAACATGAAAATAATGTGTCATCCTTCAAGACGATAAGGATTTACATCGAGTCATAACTCACTCTTAAGTTATAGATGTATTGTTGGGAATTCTGCTAAGTGAGAATTCTACTGATGGTTACTGCTGAAAGAATCTGCTGAAGACACAGATTCTGCTGAAGATGTGATACTGCTGAAGACATAGTTTCAGCAT